>VOMN01077912.1:0-110463 GCA_014899125.1 Orchestia grillus | reverse complement strand
ATTTGAAATGGGTTTCCTTTTTTCTGGGACACCCTGTAGAGTGTTGACTAGGTGCTCCCTGACGAGCGCAGAGAGGTACTGCATATTTGAAATGAATTTGTTTAAACTTTGCTCACACAATGAATGATTCTAAGACCGTTTAGGCAAGAGAGACAATCTCAGCCATATATGTTCACCTGCATTTCACCTGCCTGAGGTACTATGACTATAGTTTACGTCCCCTTCTGTTTAATCTGAGGCATTTTGTTTACGCGGAATAAAAAGCTTCAGTTATGAGTTGGTAAATAATTACAGCATTAATTATATATAATTAATTATTAATTCGGGGCTGCCATACATTTGTGCGCCACTCGGAATTTCAAATTGGACACCTTTTCTGGACCACTGTATGCACAAAATTATAATCGATGGGCCTTTTCTCTGTCCAAACATCTGGTGTTCAACTTGAAGTTTCACTAGTGGATGTGAACACACAAACTTCATTCAACATGATACTTTTCTACGCCTTTAAAAAAATTTTAAATGTTAGTTTCGCTTGAAAAAAGAGGTGACAGACTAGCTCTCCCTCGTTATTCTGCGAAGTCATTTCCAGGGCAGTGTTGAAGCAACGGAGTATAAAAAAGAAACGACTAATTTCAGTCTTCCCGCAACTTGGTGTATTATCGAGCGATTATTATTATTATTATCATCATAACAAGCATTATTTTATTTGTTATAACTGTTTTTGCTGTTATTATTGTATTTATAACCATGAAGAACAAGAGAAACTAAAAGCATGTCTCCAACCTTGTAATGTTAACTTCCGGTGCACCAAAGTTTCAAACTTTTTACCGCAATCAAGAAATGAAAGGCAGTTGTTCTGCTTTACTTAGACAGGGCTTATTCACTTGTATTTCGAATTTATTAATGAGCTATCGGGTCAGTATTTGCTCTCTTGTAAGAATTAGAGTCGACACTGGTAGGACCATCCTCCAGCAGTCTCCTGAGCAATATATATTTTTGTCAAGATTCTCCATAAATATCTTCCCTTTAATTGTAGAGCAGCTCTACAGATTTCTTAAAAGCCCCATTCGTAAATAAGAACAAATCTTAAATCTTAATCATCATTTACCAATCGACTAAATATTTTTTACTATTACTTGGACCTCGCCTTTGCCTGAATGTCGAACCCTTAAAAAGAACACAAAAAGAGCTGGCATGCCGCGCTCTACCTCGGCATCCAAATTAAATATGTTAAGCGTCCTAAAGCGGCGCAGCACCCTTGCTTGTGGAGGGCGTGGTCACTTCCTGCAGATCCTCATCTCGTTGCAAGCAGGCAGGGCGTGCAGGAAGCTGCTGTACGCACGATGTACGTTTGTCACCGACCTGGGAGGGCGCTGCAGACCTTCACCTTGTAACGCGCACCGACGGAGATCAGTTCTGGTTGTGGGTCGTGCATGGAGGTTGATGTAACCCTGGTTGTGGGTCGTGTATGGAGGCTGATGTAACCCTGGTTGTGGGTCGTGTATGGGGGCTGATGTAACCCTGGTTGTGGGTCGTGCATGAGAGCTTGGTCTATGCTGATATTGGCTTTCTATGGTCATTGTTTCAGTAACTAGGTTCATGCTGTGTGCAGGCTGTTATGCTGCATAGGGTCTTCAGTGACTTGATTATTTCACAGTGAAGAAAAATGTAAGGAAATTTTTCTCATTAAGAACACGATTAACTTTGAATGTGTATTGCTTTGAAGACGATGTGTATTGCTTTGAAGACGATATGTATTGCTTTGAAGACGATGTGTATTGCTTTGAAGACGATGTGTATTGCTTTGAAGACGATGTGTATTGCTTTGAAGACGATGTGTATTTCTTCTGATGCCCGTGAGTCGTCGAATGCTGCAAATATGTACGTTTTTTTCCGTCAAAGAAAAACTCCGATAAATATCACAAAATTATTTGATTCAGGACAGCGTTTACAGAGGTCAGTATTTTCAACAGCTTTTTGCAAGAGCCAAAGATAAAAAATTATTTCGTAAATGGGATCAAGAGAACAAATTTCTCATTTTACTTCAGGATGAAAAACTACTTTATTTAAGTTCAGAGAAGGCTTAAGTTGTAACCTATACCTTTTAACCAACAGTTTATTGCTATGAAAACATAAAGTAAAATGATAACGCAACACGAGCTCTTCATCGCTGAATATAAGCTGCAATTTACACAATTAAAAACACTCAATTAAAATTAAAAATATTTCATGTAGTTTTTGAGGTTTTTTTCTGGCACGTGCCATACGTATTATAGATGTCACGTGCCAGGAAGCGGAGATGTGAATGCCAGCGATTACATCACGAGAGTCGAAGGAGGAATATAGGAGCAGCACCAGGGCTTCCCTGGCTTATTTTGTATGAAATCCAAAGGTCAAAATGCCGTCAAATTTCTCGAAATATGCCAAAGAAAAAGTCCACGTGCGGACCATGGAAGTATTTCGCTCTCCAGAGGAAGTCATAAAAGTTTAGTTCAACCTACTTCCATAGTACACACACATATGTGAACATATGTTTGTATGTATGTACATATATAGAGAGGGAGCTGGTTTTTTCTGAAGTTTGATTTTTTCCCCAAGGATCAGCGCAGAAAGTTATACGGTCTATTTCTTTTGTTACGTAGGTATAAAAGTTATTTGCTTCCACATTGTTGTGAAAATTTTCAATGCGCCTACTTTACATTAGAGAGAGGAAGAAAGAGAGAAAGAACGAAAGAAAGAAAAAATTCTTTATTCGGAAATCAGTCACATACAAAGCATGGTACAATCGAGTTTTCAACAGTAAGATCACAGCCTTAAAATTAAAATGTAAAATGTGGAAGCCGATTTTAAACTTCCTATTATGATCAGTAATAATACAACCTTGAAATTACGTGTGGAAGCTGCTTTGAAACTTTTAATTGTGATTCTTTATTCAATGTTAAGCACCCAGTGTTAAATATTAGTCAAAATCATAGTGTAATTCTCTGCATGTGTATACCACATACAATTTAGAAATTACGCGAAAAGCTAACCCATTGCAGCCTTGATTTTTATACATAAAATAGGCTGTAAAATGATTACGAAAAGTTGAGTCTGTCATGAATTATGCAGTATGAAACATTTATAATTTAAGTTAGAGCTGCACTATTACTGAACTTCTACGGATTTCTGCCTTCTAGTTCTTGCGAAACGTATATTCAAAGTGCGATGGGAGTTCACGATTGTACCGTACAAACTTGTGCTGTTAGAGAGAAATAAAGGAATCATAGAGCAGAACACAGTGTATCCCCTCTGCTTGAGGCAGAACACAATTTATTCCCTCTACCTGAGGTCGAACACAAAATTTGTCTAACTAGGTTAAACACAAAAAATTTTCCCTCTACTTAGGTAAAACACTAAACTTGTTCCCTCTACCTAGTTAGAACACGAAATTTGTTCTCTATAATTAGTTAGAACACAAAATTCGTTCACTCTACTTGAGAAAGAACACAACTTGCTTCATGAGAACAAACAACGCACATGCAGTGCTACGAGCTTTTGAGCCCGTACGCTCTTCGCACGAGCTGCGATGCGTCAGCTGCAGTTCTGCGTATGACGGTCAAGAATTATCTGCAGTGTTCAGTTACGTCCCCCATGAAATAGGTTTTCCAGCAGTTGGCTTCGTCGTCGACTCGATAGAGAACGGTCCCGGCCACCACGAAGTAACTGTTCGGGCCACATCTTGATTTTACGGTCCTCGTCGCTTAACAAAGTCACGCTGAAGCTCCAGAGGCGGTCAAGATTTGTTCGTGAGCAACTATTTGTATTTCATATTCTCTTTTGGAATATTTCTATTCCAGAAAAGGCCTGCAGAGTTTGTTATGCCGTTTCTCAGAGATGCAAGTCTGCGTATATTTGAAAACGAAGATTGGTTAAGCTTTGGTGGATGTGCATCTTCCAATTTCTGGAGCCGAGTACGCTTTAATAATGCAAGCATAATTATCAATGGTTACGGTGCCCTTTTTCTGCTAGCCGAAGCACTGTGTTACAGAGAAAAGCTGTGCTCCGTTGCAGCGACGTTCACATAGCCTATCGAGAGCTAACAAATAGCGGGGTTGTGTATCAATGAAAGATGAAGAATCTTAAAGCCTGGAAAAATGCTGAGGGGGTGAATGTCAGAACTGCTCATAATTATGACTTATCTACCCTCCGTAACTCAAATTGGAATATATCATTTGGTGAAAATATATGTTCAGAGTAACTTTCCTCACACCTTACACTATGACACCAAATATTCTGTACCACGATCGCTCTTAGAGCATGACATCACAATCTGTATCCAAACTTTCTGCTTCTACAATGCCCAGCGGAACATCAGGACCTGCATGAGTTTGAATTGTTTCCTCAAGTTTAGGACAAAATACCCGACATGTTGACGTTTGTTTCCATGTTTTTAGGACAAACGCTGTAATGAGTTAAAATTGTTTCCACAAATTCTCGACAAAATTCTCGACACGTGAAACGCGATTGTTGTTGTGATTGAATGACCAACAGTTAATGAGTTTGCATTGTTTTCCTAAATTCTGGTCAGCATACGCAACGCGCCCACGATCGTTACCGTGTTTTAACCCTTCACCGACGAAATTATTCTGGTAATAAGGCTGCATTTAGCTCTGTACGTTATACAGAAACCAGTTGTAGCTTCATGTGTGTCTGAAATAAGGCTGCACGTGGCTTTTTACGGAGAACTAGTAGCATTCTTATGAAAGTGAATTTTGAAATTCGTCTACTTTGAAGGTGAAGGGATAAGACTTCACAAAAAACGCTCCAAATGCTTGTGATCGTCGAGGTCGTTTTACACGCACGGCTCTTGTAAATTACATTGGTATTAATATTAAATAAAAAATTTACATTCATCATAAGTTGACAACCGCTAGATCAACTTCGGAAAATCTAATGCCCTGATATTCAACCCTTGACATTTTTATGGTGCTTTAAAACTGCCTCAAATTTTATCGAGTTAAGCGCTTATTTTGGCAATCGCATTGACAGAAACAGGGGCGTAGGTGCTTAGAAGTTTGACCATTAGTAATGCTGCAGCTTCGTGCCAACATTGCTGCTCGTGCTGTATCGTTTCACATCGGTGCAAGCTTTGCAGTGGGAAGTAAGGCAGATATTGGGAACGGCGAGTCCTGGGTGGCGAAGGAACGGCATCGTTTCAAGTGAGGCTGTTACCAAAATTCCAGATATCTAATGTCTCCGCAAAGAATGTGAAATATTTCATATCTCTTTCCCTGAGTTGTCTGAGTACGTACCTTTCTAAGAATTCCGAATGCATACTCTGCGTTAAATGCACGCGCACTTTTTCATAAACTGAATTTTCTTACGAAATTTGGTAGTTTTGCCTTCGACTAGCAGCTCACGCTGTAGAAGCGACGCTTTTTTTTCAAGAATAGTCACGTAATCGATAGTAAAAGAACAGCGTTTTCTTATAAAGTCATGTTTTATTTTCGACACTCTTGTTGTACTGTTATTAAGTAGTGTCATAAGTACTGCTTTTCTGCCACTCAGGAACAGATCAGTTCGCTGTAGATAACTGTGTGTACCGTGTCCTGGTTATCATTCTGAGTCCATCCATAGACGCATTAAATTCTTTTTCTTTTCCAAGAACACGATAACGAAAACCTGAAATGATATCATAGTATCCGCGTGACTCCAATTTTCTCAAACTACACCGACATGAACGTATTGAACTTAATCTAAAAATTTTAACGGATTCAACACAATCATTTCAATCGCAATGACAGGGTTATTTTGACTCGAAGCCCTGTTTCGACTCCTATCAAAGCCCCAGGTAACAATCACAACGCACGCTTCCTTAACGTTTCTCAGTGGCACCGTGACATTTCAGCGACCGTTGTGTTCCTGCTCCCGCTCAAATGATCTCAATCTCCTCGAGCATCTCGGCAGGAGGTGCCAGGGGGGATCACGGTGTCGCTGCTGCTAAGCAACACAGAGCCGTAACGGTGTTGAACTTTGCCTTGATGCTGTGGCTTGGGGTGTGTAATTACGAGTTTTGTTTTGTTTTGTAATTCCGTGCTTATTGTTGGATCAGGTGAGAATTTTCGATTGAGTAAAGAAAAGGATTTGGTAACTTGATATTTTTTTAGAGAAAATCGGGTGTTTTTTTACTTTGGTTTTCACGGAAAATATTTTTGTCCTAGGCTTCCAAATCATTCCTGACGATAGATAATTCTATATAAAGACTGGATTTATTCATCAGAAATCGTTCAAGCGAGTAAGGTCTGGTTCATGAGTGAATACTCACTCGAAATATTTCAAAATAATTGTTTCAAACATTGAAAAGCTGCATGAATTTTTCCTAAATAAGGCCCCCAAAAAAATCATTGGCTATGCTTAGCAACAATTTTTTCAGGATGCATTATGATAATCGTATTGCTTTTCAACAAGATTTTCACTTTCTTTCAAAAATATTGGATTCAAAGAGAGACATTTTGAATTCGTTCGCTTGTTTCCCAACTTCACTCAATTTTACCTGATGAAGAACTTGAGTTTTTTTCAATCCACACGTACCGGCTTATGATGCCAGAACACCTTCAAATGTAGAGCAAAGAGAGCCACACCAATATATTAAAATACGCTTTTCTAAGAATAAAAACCAGACGTTACGAGTCACCAGACTCATCATCAGTGGTATGAATCAGTAAAACATGGTAAAGGGAACCGGGAATTTTCACTGTTCCATGGTCGTATGTGCATGTGAAATGTACACACGAATTACTATCAAGTTCCTCGAAAGTCCCAAATTGGCTAGTAAAAAATACTAAAAAATTATTGCAATTTGCAAGTGATCTCTTGTGCAGGAGTGTAATGTGTTGGAGACTCGTGATGTGGACAACCGCATTAAGGTCTCTATCGGTCCCGACCGATGATCGAGTGACTCTGGTACCACTCGATAAAAGTAACACGGCAACCACGTGCAGCTCTATATACTCGAGATAGCGCAGGCTTCCGGGGGTAGCGTGACGGTTTGGGGAGCTCTACATGGTGTGGGTTCAGGTGTACAACCTTGTGCAGGAATGATAGGGCCTATGATCAATACGTGAACATCTTATTTCGCCAAGCGCGCATTTTTATTCGCTTCCACAGCATTTCTTTGTACAGGGTGGCGCATAAGTAACGCATCCTTTTTAAAAAAAATATTTTTTAACCGCAATATACAATGGGTATCGGTAGACATGATTACGACATGAAGGGTGCGTTACTTATTATGCGCCACCCTGTATTTTCCAGTAAGGCAACGCTATTATCCAAGGGTCTATCCGCATGTTAACACTTAAGGGAATGGTTGGAGGAAGATTGTGGGACAACATGAGGAATCATTCATTCTCCCATATGGAGTAGCAGCCGCAGTAAGTCGAGTTTAATCTAGTTTAAACCCAATGGTAGGAATTAACGAATGCATATCTACGCTGCAAGGTCTTGGCTGAATTTCACTCATGTTGCAAAAGTATTCACTTAGAACGTCGCTTATAACATGTACCATAGAATCTACGCCTCTATGAGAATTGAGGCTGTAATTAGTGATCAAAGCGGCTTCTGAAGTAGTTTGTAAATACAATTAATTTCACACTTATATAATCACGATACGACTAACTTTCTGATAGGATATCCGATGTTTTTTAAACTATTGCTGTATAAAATATTTATTTCACGAACATGAAACTCGTATGACGTTTTAGGTTCAAATCTCTGGGGTTGTTATCCAAATATGCAAATATAAATTTTTCCGGAAGACACTCAGAATCTTTCGTCCGTCTATGCGACTTTGTGGACCAGAGTCCGATTTTCTTCATCCTATTTCCGTCAATGAAGAACCAGAGCGTGGCATGCTTGGGTTTGTTTATTGTTCACTCTTCATCACGAGTGATGAGGCTGCAGCGCGTCCTCCTGGGCGCTTGAAGAGGAATATCGGATGCAGTTATTCAATCGTCAAATTCGAATTCATTTATTAAAAAAACGTGAGTTTTCGTGGGATAAACAATAAATTCAAGATAATTAATGGTATAGAGTGTAATCATCGTGGGATAAACAATAAATTCAGGATAATAAATGGTATAAAGTGTATTCATCGTGGGATAAACAATAAATTCAAGATAATAAATGGTATAAAGTGTATTCAATCTCAGACTTCTGTTAAGATTGTGTTCATTGCAGAGAAGCCGCACGTACGTGCCTCTCCAGTCTCTCCAAGTACAGTTATTTGTTGCTGGGCCAATTCTTTATTGGCATACTAACAATCCCATTGTTCATCAACAGTGGACTTCATGATAGTTACGCCAATTAAATAGAACAAACCAGAATGTAAATAATAAATCCTTTAATAGGGCAGCTGCACGCGCCTCTCCAGTCTCTCCAAATGGGGTCTTCGTGCCCTATGAGCCAATTCACGATTGGGACCTTAATAATTATCTTTGCCAATTAACCTTTTAACGACTGAATGATTTTGGCGATAAGGGTGCATTCAAATTTTATGGAAAGCACGCTGCCGCCTTATGTATGTTTACGATAAGGCAGCGTTTAACTTTATACGAAAAACTGGCAGTGCCCTTACCAAACGAGACCATGTAGTCTAGTGGGGCTTCAAAATTTTAAATGTAGATATTTCTGTATGACAGTCTAGCCAGATCAATGAAACGCTTCATAACTTAAATAATAAACCTCATTCAAATGCACGTGTTACGGAACGCTCTGTTGAGTATCCGTGTTGTTTTTCATGCACGTAACTCCCATGGAATGAGTGCACGTAACTCCCATAGAATGAGTGCACGTAACTCCCATGGAATGACTAAATTGACGAGCGTTTTTTCTGGTTCTAAAGAATTGATGCAGAAGGTAAGGCTACAAATTGAGAGGCAATTTTAGTACTCAACGCTCAAACATAGAAGCGCATATGCATAACTAGCGCTGGCTTCAATCCTCATATAAGTGACTTGTTCCCATTTTTCGCGGTGAGATGCAGAGTCTGTAAAGCCAGAACACTTAGCAATGTGCACGCAGCTTAATGTCGATGTCATATCTGCATCAATTTTTTGTTGTTTGTACCATCATCGATGCACGTGGATCGGCGCTATGCAGAGTTCGGAAACAAAAAAGTAGACTGGTTACGGTATGGAACACTAATGGATAAACACGAATAATCGATTCCGTCTAAGAAATAGATGATCGAGTTACGTCCTCCCAGGGTCGTGCGTCACAAGTAGTGGGCTGCTATAACACCAAAGGGCGACTCAAGAAAGCATTTAGGAATTGACTTAGAGTACCTGGTAGGAGTAACTGAATCAATTATGAAGGAAAATTCCCGACTCATTTCGTAGCCATCCCAGACACGGATGGTTGCCTTTGCAAATGCCAACTCGCGATCCATGCTGGTACTCGTGTTCTACTACATTCTTTTTACTGTCCCTCGCAGCCGTAAAAACCACCTTAAAAATACGAGGGTTACCTACTCTGGCGAGGTGGCGTCAGCCAAAGGTCATAGGAGCGTTTGTCTACGTTGCGGTACTTCCAAATCAAGGTAAATATCCATAAGCGATAGCTCAAAAAGGCCATTACTACGACATCAATCATTCGCATGATAGTTCTCTTTAATATTTGATGAGTTTACCGAACAGGCACATTCCATCATAATTAGACCACTACGCATTCCAGTTACTTCGAAGGTGTGTTACCACAAATTCTGCTCACATTGAGTGTTGATTAAACCTCGTATCATTTGTCTGCAGTGTTTATAACGTACAACATCAGCGCAGCGTGCTAAGTTTGTACTTAGTTTTACGATATTCATTTTTGTCAAATGATCCAAATACTGCGTGATCAGTAACACTATTGGCACCCTACCGCCAATGCAGCGTGGTTGTCTCCTAGTCAGGAGGTTCCCTGTTCAATACCCCGAGACAGAGCTTCTCCCTTGGGAAAAGAAGGTTTAATGCGACATTTAATGTGGACCACTGCCTCGACCAACGGGGCTTCCAGAGCACAGATCAGAAACTGAAAACTCAGGCGACGTTTTTTTTGCGACACCCTCTCTATGGGAACTAGTTATTCAGATCGGAGTTTGTAGGTTGATGCATGTTTTCAATAATGCAGCCGCGCAAATCTATATACCAAAGTTGAATATTTCAGAAAAATTTACGACAAGGGGAAGACGCATATACATGTATATTCGTAAGGCTTTCTGCCGTGAGTAAATTTTGTCAACAATTTTTACAGCAAGGATCTACGACATTATCCGATATTTTCTACAATTACTTAGGAGGAACACCTCTACACATTGGCTGCTTTTCTGATATCAGAGAATTGGCTCCATTTTTGTGCGATTTGAAATATATTAATTTCAAAAACCCTAGCCATGGGTAAAATTAATTGTGTGGCAATTAAAATATTTCCCATGATGACTTGTTGAACAATTGAGTTTTGCATATTTTAAAAGAGAAACCGCGTTCTGAGCGGTGTGCGTAAATTTTAGTAGAAGAAATTTAGGACCAAATTCATTGAAGTAACTTGTTTCCTCAAAAATCTAGTCCACCATGATCTGTTGGCCCTGAGCATAAACATGTACGATGTCACGCTTGTTTGCGGTGTGGGACATCAAGACTGTCTAAAGTAGCACATATGTAGTCTGAATTAATGTATACAAGCTTGTGGCTAGGGTGCTGTTAATCTTTGGTTCGAACATCTAGCTGATTCATATGAATTTTTATGCAGGATTCCCTGCCTTGCCTTCAGTCCCGTGGTTACTGCCTGGAGGGACAGCAATAACAAGACGAAATATTGGCTGAAATCTATATTGGCTCTAAATTAAAATGTTATTTTTGAAAGGTCTCTGCTACGTGCCAATGTAAGTGAAAATAGACAAATGCCTACCGAAAAATTTACTTGCGTGGATGCAAAGTTAGGTTCCCTCAGTCTATCAAAATGAACAGCCCATACAGAGCAGGGCGCAAACGTGAACCTAACTTTTGGAGATCATTGTGTGTTCACACAACTTGAGTACCAGGTCACAGCTCTGAAGGGACTCAGAAGTGGTGCATTTGAGTAGAATTTTTTAATAAATACTCCGGTAACCTTTAAGCGCATACGCGACTCTGACGGACTTTGCTGTGCAGCCAATCTTGGACCTTCTTAGAACCACTTTGAAGTCAAGGTTTTAAATTTGATTGTTAATCATATTCTTAAGCGTTTACCAAGGTTCGTTTTTATCGTCAGACAGATTTCAATCAAGTTAAAAATTTTGACGCGTAATTCGAGACAACTGCGCACACGGTTGAGCATTAAAGAGGTTAATGATGAAAATTGAGCAGCGTTTGATTGAAGGCGTGATAAAGTCGGAAATAGGAAATATATACTTAGGCAGACCCAGGGACAACTGTGTAGAATTCTAGAACTGACCTAAGAGAGTTTGTTGTGGGTCCTTTCGAACTGAGGCCTGGTGGAAGGTACAGTTCACTTCAGTAGGATTGCGCCGGACCACGTTACCTGGAAATGATTGAATTCAACCCGTTTGTCTAATAGGCAGAATAATTTTTTCGTGCTAAAGGCCGTGAAGCACTCAAGGCTTATAGCTAAATCTTGAATTTCAAGTTTTTATGCGTTACAGCGAACGCAGACCTTGCCTTGATTGAGCGGCTCTCTCAAGGATCTAATTTCCTTAATATATTAAATTATGAAGTAGTGAACCTCGCCTCGCCGTAACTAAGCTCCGCAGTGGGTCTAGTTGTAGTAATGATGGTGGTCATAAAACACAGGTTGGTTGCGATACTACGTTTTTTTAACTTGTCCGGCCCTAGTATTTCACGTGTTCTCAGGCGCCAGGGCGTAATGGGCGTCTGACTGCATGGGACTTGGGGACATACCCAAAATCGGCCCTATCCAATTCTATTCTAATGTTTTAACACTTTGCCTCCGGAGTGGGCCATAGTATGGTACACGCGATCATCTAACCTAACCTAATGTAACCAAAGCACTATCACGTATAAATACAAATTTTCGAGTTTTCGTCAAGTTTGTGTTCATCAATCGAATAAGTTAGTTCTGATTAGAAATAAAATTCATAGAATAACCAAATTTGTGAAACCAAAATCCTTGATTTTTAAATTCACAGTAGAGATATTTGCCGGCTTGTAATTTTACCTGTTTGGAGAATCGTAGTCAAAGTGTTAAATGAGGGACTTGGACGAGCGACTGCTGAGTTATCGAGCTAACTATCAGCACAACGCACATTCGAAATCAACTTATATAAGATTAAGAAATTTAATGGGTTCTCTTCATCCGTTCATCTTTAATGAAGAAACTATATTTCTAGATCAACCCACTATTTTTTTCAAGGTGGAAACCATGGGGAAAATGTGTCTTCCTCATTGTCAAGTATAACTGGAATATTTCTGCTTGCAAGTCATTATCTACGGAAACTTCAGATTCATTGATAGTCATCTGAAATTAATTTCTTTTTATTTGCTCAGGTTTGTCCCTGTGCCTGAATCCGTCAAAAGGTTAAAGTATATGCGTTCTTAACGACATACATGTATTTTCGCGCAGGAACCTACGTCTATTTATATGTACTGTTTACGAGAGAATTAAAACGCGCGAGGAGAGGATTCGAGTATATGTGTGGTTACGAGCACAAATTGAAATCACTACTGCAAATTTCTGGGCATTTTTTTTTTTTGTACATGTGCGATGATCACCATTTAGGCGAAATTTTGTGCGTCTTACTTTTCATAGAAATAAGGTAACATCAGGAGTGCATATTGATGTGTCTCCCAATATTGTCAGAGATGCAGTTATGTCGCCAAACTACTTCATAGCTTATACAATTTACACATTACTGAATTTGTTTTTTGTTGAGTCTTTCGCGGCGTAAAACCTGAATTCCATTCGTGTAGTAGTGAATCAAAAGCTTCGTATCAGAATAGTCGAAATTGCCTAAAAACAATCACAGAGAATACTTCTTCACACTGGTAGTAGTCATTAGACTGGATCTTTAAGACTTGGTCTTACAGCTTCAGAAAAATTCCGGTACACTCGGTGTTAAGATTGACGGTTTGATTGTATCCCCTGCGGACTAATTATGAATCAATTTCTGTGGTAGAACGATAGGAAAAACTTGAGAAGAATTACAAACGTTGCAATCTGTGAAAGCTAAAAAGCGTAAGTGATCTACCGAGGTATCATCTCAAAAAGGAAAATTTCACTACCATTGCCAGCTTCGGTAGATCCCTTCCCTTTCTTTCCCTCCAATTATTTATTTGTCATGAACACGTCCTGTACCTTCGTTAAAAGTAAACATGAGGGTCACAATTGAGAAACCGAGTAATGCTTTTTCTCACTGTGCATAAGAGATTTTTACTATTAATAAATTGTAGATATATAAGCTTCATCGACCAAACATTATATAATTGAATCGCCTGTGGACTACTGGTTTTCATAGGGATTTAGTTGCCATAAGTTGCAGTTAAGAACACACCTCGAAAGCGTAATTTGCTGCTAGAGTTGAGCTAAGCGCCCCGTCCTGATGTTTTATGAGACGTGTGACAGGCGCTGCTATTAATGAGAAAAGGGAATATTAAAGAGAGAAGAGAGCTGTCGTTGGTGAGTAAACATGAAAAAAATTCGTCGACAGGAGCTACAATTAAACTCCTCCGTGGCAGGTGTTCTTGACGAACTCGTGCTCTATTCAGTTGACTTTTGTAATGTTTTCCAGATGTATGAGTTCAGTGAAAAATGGTCGGTTTATGCTGGGAGAACTCAAAGAAGGATGAATGGACATATTCCTAACTTTTGTATTAAAAAATTTTGGTGAGTTTGTTCGGCCAAAGTTAAAAAATGCTAATTAAGTCAAAACGAGTTAATTCATCATCCTCGGTTAATGGGGAACGATAGCCATAAGCTGAAGAGTAATGTGAAAAAATTAACGGATGATAAAAGATTAATAAACCTGAAGGAGAATGAATTACATAACTATCATAAAGCATATAATTAATGGACAAGGATAAGATGTCCAAAGGACAAAAACCGCTTTAACTACAGGACAGCTAAATAAAATTAAGAGGCAAAAAACTTTCAATACTATTAAAGGAAAAAGAGCGATGCAATGGCAGAACTATAAAAACGCACACTGCATCGAAATCTTCGCTACAGCTTACACTTATGAACCATTCAATTCATTACGATGCCCGTAGAAAAATATAATCGAGTGGCAGTCCACGTCCTTGCGTGAAGTGACAAAAGAGTTGACACGCACTCGGACTGGGGCTACAGAGAGGTGGCAGGCTTCTCGTGCGCATCAAAAATCAGTAATTTTTCCAAGCGAAATTGGCTGGAACGATGCGGGGTTAGTTCACCTATGTTCAGGTGGTCCACCCCTTTCAAATCATTCTAAAACCACACGGAAGTTTACAATACGAACAAATATGGGCAAAATCTTCAATGCCTAAAGTTAGTTCCACCTATTATGTTGCCATCTCTCCAAGGTTTTCGGCATTTATTCCCAGTGAACCTGTCGCGCAAGTATGAGAGCGGTGACCCCGCCCCGCCTATTGGCGGCAACAAGACGCAGGCCTACCTACTCGCAGGGCCAGCCGAGGTGCGGTGTTGTGGTCGAGTTTTTGCAAGCCACATTCTCGATTCCCTGGATGGGGAATGTCCCGGGCTAACATGCATGGCGGTCGGTCGCTTAATTTCAAGACGCATGATTGCTTGCTGTTCCCACCTTTGCGTTGCTGTTTTCCTCTGGAATACTCATATATTCGGTGTCTTCGTAACTTTCCTTGATTCGTGACTTTAAACCCATTAGGTTAGGCGTCAAATTCAATGGACTCGGTTTCTTTCATTTTCTTTCATATTGAATTATACATTTTGTGAACTCTATTTTATCTAGAAGAGATCATTTTGATTATTAATGTGATTTTGAATGGAAGTTGTTCTTATTTTGATGAACTCACTGGTTGGCTTGACTGAATAAGTTCCTGCTAAATTAAGGCTTAGATAAGCTTACTGATTGTCCGTGTGCGTTTATATTGTAAGTTAACTAAATACGTTGAGCGCATTTAACAAAATTAAGGCTGAAGTTCTTCAAACTATTGACCGTCTTCATCCATCGAATGCAATACACTTCTGATGGAGGCTGATAGCTCAGCTTGCGCTGTAAGAGAGACGAAAAATCTTCGTAAGGACAAATGTGTCAGTAGGCTGTGAGGGACACCTAAACTTTCGTAGATATATCACTCTGTACTCATTCTGATAGAGTGTAAAGCGCAGCAACGCTCATGTTTACTGTAACTGAGATCCATCAATTCACGGGTACGGGGGCTTCAAGTAAGATTTTCGTCCAAATGGATATTGATTTGGGCGAGGTGCAGAGACAGCTCGATGTGCCGTTTGAACGGTTGCGCACTCCATTAAAAGAGTGCTTTACAGGCAAAAAGAAGTCCTTAAATGTTATTCTGAATATGTGTCGTGCTTGTTTTAGTCACAATTTGAGTTTTATAAATTTAAAATTATAATCTAATTGAAATACGTATCCATGACTCAAGAGCTCTTACTGTATTTTCTTTATACCCGCAACTCAAATTTTGAACACATAACAAGCACGACACTTATCGAAGACTACCTGGGCACAATTGACCTTTCCTAGTGATAGCAAGCTGGGCTGAATGAAAAAAATTATTACTATCCCCTTACAGTTTGGTTTCCATCATATCAAATTAGGCGGATGTTCGACGCGTGTTAAACATAGGCGAATGCTCGTAATTTAGTGAGGTTTTACAGCGCTGGGCCTTTAGTAAGGTTTTAGATCTCGCAGGGCCTCTTTCTGCTTCTGCATGCTATCAAGAGCAGCAAATGATTATATAATCGGAATGCAAATTTGTTTATATGATCAATGGGTTGAAATCCTATAGTTGAACTTTGCTGTGCTCAGCAATGCTAGTATGCAAATATGTTTCCATTGCTGCTTGAAGCCTGTTTTTATATTGAAGAAATTGCTATCAAAATGAAGTAATAGCAATACAATGAGGAGTGATGCTTTGGAAGCATAAGTTAAAGTCTCTTCTAAGTTCTTCGCTCAAATGATCAAAAATATATTATTACTATTCTATACGATTCTAAGGTTCTTTCATAGCACGCAAATCAAATTTAGACAAAATTAATTGACATTTTTCGGGACTTTTCGACTTGATTTTTTTTAAATTGGTTGATTGTTTAGTGAAATTAACACTTTTTTAATTTTTTTTCATTATGTCAATGTTTATGTGCTGATTCTAATATTAACTAAAAGAACTGCAACAGCCATGAGTTCTTTAATCGCTTGTGAGCTGGATAAGGTGCTCGTGAAGGCTGTTCAATACATTCGCGAATAAATGTATCATGTTTTCATACTGATATTTTCCTATTAGTTCCGTGTTCCATCTTAGTGTACGAGTATATTGTTGTTTAAATGGCCATTGTACTTGATACCTTTCGAATAGTTGAAGATTTGCCGCGCTATCTAGGACACTTGCGAACACTTGGTGCACATTCGGTGATGTGTAGCTCATGGGCTGAGTGGGATATAACCAATAAGTTACTAAAATAAAATAAGTTTGAATGCGTTCAAATGAAGAAAAGAACTAAGTATTGCTCACGTCGGTCGCCAACCAAACTGCAGTGGAGAAGCAGGCCCGGTTGTCACCAGCAAAACCAGATTGAGAAGATCAGGCCGTATCTCATGGAGAGGGGCTACAGGTAGAGGGACTTCTCGATGAGTCTTCAGTCAACGACATGTGCTGGCTTGGGAAAAGAGCTTCGCTATATGGTACGTGTTTAACGTCCACAAATGTACGGCGGTGTTCAGTTTCACGATTTTAGAAGTTCAAAACTAGTTTTTGTGGCTCTCAAATTTTCCTACGTATGAACCTTCATGAAAACTAGTTTTTAGGTGACGTATTTTCAAGTTTTTGGCTATCATTTCATTACTTCTGCAGCTAAACTAAGTTTGCCTCTAATATTCCTTTCTTCGCAATCAGAAACTCGCAGCTTTTGAGCGACAATTGAACTCAAGTCGTACGTTGAGTATTGGATGATAATTTATGGTTGCTGACATTTCGAACGCTGGGTTATCATGTTGATTGAATGGGGAGGAAATAGGATAAGTCTTTCATAGAAGTACCCAGATTGAGATGAAACTGATGCTCGAACTAACCAGAGCGTTAGTGTTAATTCTTACTTCGTTCAAAGATTTAGTTCGTACTTCACAGCTCCATCGTCTCCAAATAACGATTCTAATTCCTGACTGAGGGCATTTATTATTTATTACAAGACGAGCAAACTAATCTTAAAACGTAGATTTCTAGAAGTACGCATCCAAAACGTCTCACAACTAATCTCTCGGACAAAAAATAGTCCCCTATTACTTTTCAAGCTCCAGTTATTTACGACGTTCATCAATCGGTTTTCAAAGCTGGAACCGTAGGTTATATGCCAGTGTTGAATAGGCATCAGTCTTCGTTCAGAGCTGGGAAGGTATAGATTTATTTCTTGGTTGCTCCGCAACGATGGGACAAAAGCATGACGTCTCGTAACGGCAGAAATGTTTAGTCGGGCTTAGGGACACCCGCTGAAGGAAGTAGAGGAATTCGCTGGTGTTTCATGCCGCACTGTCAGACGGGTCTACCAACCATGGAAACATTCGGTACGTACGGCAATTCAAGGTAAAATTGTGGTTGGTTGAAAATTCTAACCAATTAGGTCCGCCGCTGTGTATCTCGAATTGATGACCAGAATCGCTTTTCATTAGTGATGGAACTACTGCGAAACGTCAAGAATGGTCTGTCTCCAGCTGTTCCTGGATACTTGAAGACTCACTGCCGGCCAAAGTTGCTACTGTTATTCGTGCTTGTGAAGGTCTGTCTTTTTTGGTAGCAGGTGGCTAATTTTTTGTCCGGGGAGCTTATATTAGGAAAACAAATATATTAAGATCTCAGTGCTAGGCCCATTGCAAAATTTTTGCACGATGACCTGTTTGAATCACAAACTTCTAAGCCGAAGTTAGGATGCAAGCTACATCTTAATGGCTGATTTCTAAATAACTTTTCGTTTTTCATTTGTAAATAAAAAACCCCGCGTATTTATTAAAAAACTCTATACTTCATACTTTTGTTCTTACTTTGCTATGTGCTGGAACGATGCCTATTGCCTTTCTTTTATTTGAGCCATGCTGCTCTTTCCCACGTTAACTGCGATTCTCTTCGAAGGAAATATTTCATGTCGACAAAATTTCAGCTATGAGTTTGAAATTGAAGGATTTTGCTGTCACAGATTTTGTTATCCTATTCATTTCCCCCAAATCCAAACTAGCTTATTCGAGTAATGAACACAAATTTTATGAAAACCTGAAAATTTGTATTCATATATGTTGGGGCTTTCGTTACGTTAGGTTATGTTAGATGATCGCGTGTACCATATATGGCGCACGTCGCAGTCAAAGTGTTACTCTGAGCGCCATGGGCTGCTGCGGAGCGCTTCGTCAAGGCGAAGTTCAGTCCAGGTTTGCGTGCTGTCGTGTGCCGTCAGTCTCAATGCCAACTTATACGGCACGCAGCCTAATTATATGCAGTGATACCCCGTGTTAGGCGCTAGGATAGCAGCGTGCGCTGCAATGCCACGTCCTTCTCAGCCGGCCTCACGCGAAAACGTTGTAGGAGCAGCGTTCTGAACTTTAGTAAATTTTGCCCTTAATCCCACCTTGGCTCTAAGTTAGGCAAATTCATCTGCATAGAACTGATGAAAAACTTGCGAGGCGCAATCTGAAGCTCTGTGAAGGAAGAGGAAACTTCTATCCCTGATCTAACACGAGTCATTGTGCTATGTACATATACTTCTCGAGTTTTTCACGAGCACTGTGCTATTAGAGCGTGGAAATTCGGAATACTAGCCTTCAGAGCAGTGTGTAATTTCACTGAGGAATTTCAAAGTGAGCAAAATAAAAAAACGATGGGTAATTTGGATAACTCCATTTGGTATTTCACGTGGTAAGAGAGCAAGCGTATCGAAAAAAACACGTAAATGGGAAAATATTTCTGATCGAGGTAGTTTGCAGCCAGGTTAGATTACTGGATGACGAAAACAAGCTAGACACGTAGTTAGTGGAAATTTTAGCAGAGCAGCCATCCATTTGTACAACGCTGCAAAAAAATACCAAAATCAAATTTAGGAGTTTAGAATGCTGATCATAGTCTCTGAAGAAATTCAACGAAATTGTATTTTCGCCCTCAAATACAGTGCACTCAATGATCATACACTTCCTTCATGCTTACAACGTACGACATGAACGTGTTTGCGCGTACCCTTGAATTCTGTCTAGCAGAGAAGCTTCTCCCATGTGAGGCTAAAGAAAAGTCGACCGAGAACATCCTAATGCTTGCAGGCGTTTGTCCCCTTGAACCCACTTTATTTGTGCTAGATTTTGAGATCGAAGCAAAAAGTATAATGCGTATTCAGGACTTTTTCATCAGTTTTTCACGCTAAATTTTACTCCCAATTCTTTCCTTTCCCGAATTGCTTTGCCGTTCGCAAGAATCCGTTACTATATTAACTACGAGTGTCATGAATATTTAAGCGAGAAACTACTAGCAATATTATGAACGTATCATATGCAGAAAGTAGTCTTATTTCAGTGTAGTGATCTTAACGCAGTGATTTCTAGCAATGATCACTCACAAAATGAGTCAAACCAAATTTGAGCTTAATGTCTAATCATTAGCTCAAAATTGACTGTTCAATTCCTCAATTCATATCATTCCAATGGTCTCATTTGAGGACAGTCACAGAACAATAAAATCTAATTTTGACGATTCGAGATGTCGCAATTCTTGAGAAGCTACATTATTCTTGACGCTATGGTTAGTAAATTTTGGACCTCTTTAGTACAATGTGCAATTGAAAACCTAAATTAAGATAAGAATATAATCGGCAGAAGTCACAAAGTTAAAAATCTCGTTGAACATAGAATAGTTTATGTCGTGTTACTACACGGCGAGAGTATACCGCTATGTGTGTGGGAAGAGCACCCATCTGTAAAATTCGGTGATTACGTCAACTTGTGGGTTTCGTTGCTTCATCGTGTTTTTTGAGTATCTAAAATTGTGGGTATCGTTTCTCTGCTTGCGTATTGTTTCTTGAGAGTATGAACTTACTTGAGTGTCCAAAACTGTGCTAGCTCTTCATTACTCAGTTTCCGCGTCACCGTTCTTCAATATAGACACTTGCAATATAAATTTCGCGTAATTTACTTTTCTGAATAAGTCATATTGCTTCTAAATATGTCCTAGCTAGCGTAGGGCAAGAGTCGTTAAAAATCGGCCAGGTGTACATTAGGACGCCTGTAAACTCAATGCCCCGCAAAATTATCGCCATTGTTCGTACTTCTGGAGGTCCTACACCATATTAGTAGCAGTGGGACTAATTTTTTTACCCTGGGAGCTTATATTTCTTCTACGATCTGAGAGGAGACATGTGATATCACTTGATGGTGTCATAGAATTTCAAGAACTCTTGTCTGAAGATCCACTTGTCTCATTCTATGAGCATCGAGAGCACGTCACACGCGTGCCTACTTTCAAATATGACGGTCTTGAGCTTGCGGCGACAAGGAAGGACATCTCTTGATAAATTCTGAAGACAAGTTCTGATGAGAAGCAAGTATCACTATTTCACCGAAAATTTTGACCAGCGTTCTATAAAAAGTCGCCAGCTTGTCAGAAAAACACATCTATTCGAAAATTTTCCGACTCTTGATACGAACAAATGACGCAGTAACTGATTCCAACATAACTTCTCTTGCATTTTGAGATACGAATTCCGCTAGGCAAGTGACTCCAGCATATGGGTTTCATCTCAAGTGGCCGATCTACTCAATTTTGAGTTAATTTTACCTCTTCAAAAAGCAAATTTACCAATAAGATTCTCGTAACATCGGAACTTACATTCTTTTTAGAGAGCCTCACGAATTTACAACTTAAATAAAATTATAAAACTCGGAAGGCGCTGGTGTTTTTGCGACCAGACCCGTCCCATTCCTGGGTCACTCAGAATTTATATCCATTCAGGCTCATGTCTACTGTATTTTTTTCGATGGAATTATATGTAATTTTCTTCATGGCGTCAACTAGTAAGCCCAGTTTACTTGTGGGAAGTAAAACGGGCTTTGTTTTCTAGCATAATAATTAGGAAACGCTGAATTTACGAGGCGTTTAAATTAATTCGTATCACACTCAAAAGTTCAGTGGACTCGAGGACTATAAATTCATGAGGCAGCGAATATAACGATGAGACTACAGCATCATCAAGCGATTTTTAGAATTTTACGGTGAACGTATCATTATTTCGTCGTAATATAATCTCAATACCACGTACAAGATAATAAAATGAAAGAATTAATAACATTAGAAATAATAATGTACATGATGTTAAAGCTATCTTGATAGCGTTATGCAAGATGGCTTGTGGATATTTTAGTTTTGTATACTTTTCTCCGCCCTCCGAATTCATATTAGCGCATCAAATTGCGTCTCTCCAAATCCACTCCGACTGCGCAGGCATAAGAAAGGTGGGGGACCTCAGCGCCGGTTGTTCGCTGTCGGAGGCACGACCTTGTGACGGCGCAGCCAGTAGCGGTCATTCCGCGTGATCAGACACTAGAGCAGAAAGCGCGAGTGTGACACGCAACAACGGGCTCAAGTTTCCTTTCCATAGAAAAGACAATGTCGGTATGATGCAATCACCGCACAACTGACAAAGGAAGTAGGGAAGAAAAGACGGCGAAGGTGATCCGGTGAGGTAAAGTTCTGCGTACCGGAATGTCATTCTCCTCTCTTGAGATTGTCCACTCAATGAGCTCCAAATGTAGGCCACGTGCAGTTCAAAAAAATTCTCGTTGGTCTATGCAAATTCATGGACAAAACCAAGTTTAGTAATAACAGGAACGAAAACTGAACGCTTTCTCTCATACTACATCGATGTTTGTTGTGTCAGTAACGTTTACTGTTTGAGCAGTTTTTGGTACAAAAATGCATGTATATCGCAAAAATAAAAGCAAGGTGAATTTGAAATAAGTATGAAATGTGCAACGATGCAAAATACATGTACGAATCTTGTAGCATTGGTGCAATAGGTGTATTAGCATTTCTGATTGTACTTCAACAAAAACAGACTCGGCTCATCTGCAAGTGAGATCGAGCGTGAATGAGTCATTGAACTTTCCCTTCCCAATCAGCCGCCCTATCCCGAAAAAAAACTTTCAACGTATAATGTGCCGCGTTAAAGAAGCGAACAAATAAGGCTTGTAATAATCGTAATCTACTATAAATTGGATATAAAATGGACTGTTTGACTTAATCGCTAATGTATATCTCGATAAATCATTTGAAGATGAATTGCCTAATTTTATAATAAGATCTGCAAGAAAGCTCTAAAGTCGCCGTGCAGTCGTCCCAGAACGTTAACCCTTCACCGCACAAGGTATCGTTCCTGATACAGTTCCCTGAAACATGATACAGTTCTTCTGCTATCAACACCCAAGAGTTATTTTCGCTTAACATTAAAAAAATGACACAAAGAAGGGCTGAGTTGTTCCAGTTATCTGATAGCCAACCTGTGAAGATCATGAGATCTTTATAAGGAGTTGAAGTGCACTGAGTCTTGCAACGGCCGTTATCCCGTTATCGCTACGTGGCCTGTTACAGTCACGCCTCTCTGAGCTGCTTAAATTCATTAAATTTCATTTGTTGTTCTTTGTGCCATAATTTATCTATTTATTTCGAAGAGGTGGGAGAAGGAAAAGATAAACTTAGTTACACGGAAATGACTTCAAAAGGCTTGTAATATTTTTATGATACGACGGTATCTCTGCGGCTGTGGTAAACGCTTTTCTCGCCATGTGCTTTAATAAAAGTGGCGAGGGACGTCGACAAATAATGAAACGGATACAAATGTTGAACGAGTGCACCTCAGTTCACTTAGTTACAAAACATAATCGAGCATTCTAGGGTAAAAATCAGCATCAATTTGACTTTAAAAATTTTTACCCTCGTGAACAGGATGTTAAACAGTTCGTGTAACTTATTTATAACTAAGTACTCAGGAATTTTAAAAAGTGACGACTGATTTCAAATTGTTGTTTTTAGAGTAGGTTTTCGCTACGGTACTGATTAATATTGAAATTCTATGTTCACAACCTTCTATTATATTGATGTGTTTTAAATATATTCGAAATTTGCAGCATATATGGGGACCAGCTTAGTTCTATGAACGAGTAATTTCATCGTAAATCTAACAATTAATTTAAATTTGGTTTTACTTTTACTTCACTTCCCCAGTCAGAAGGTTTAGTAACGCTACAGGATTTTAATATATTGTGTTTTAGTTCATGTTTATTAGATTTGAACATTTGGACGTACACGAGCGATTGTTCAAAGGCGTCTTTTTTTATTGTTTAGTTGCCCTTGTAACTTAGTTCGTGTTCATTGCGATCATTTTCCATGAATATAATTTTTAACATTTGAGAATGGTTTTCCTTGGGCAAGAGAAGGCGGCTACATTTATTAATCTACATTTGAAACGAAACCGAACTCTGCATGCCTGATCACGGCTGAAAATCAATATAGCTTCACGGATGACAAGACTACTTCTTTCGCAAAACAGTAATAAATAACAATAATGATAATATTAGAGATGAAAATATCAAAATGATAATGATTCAATTTTCCCCAGTCTAATTATCAAATTATATAAACATTGTAGCTTTTTCAATTGGCTTATAAGTAAAATAGTTAACAGTATGTGAGGACTACAGACTATAGTCAATATGTAACTTTTTTTATTAAATCCCTCACCTGCACCAAATCGTTAAAAACGCAATTTTATTGCTTTAAAAGCATAAAAGCAAATTTTATAGCAGACATCAAACTGTTCCCCGGCCGAGCCTGTACGTTTACAGTTAAAGCCCTTGAGTATGTCGACCGTATCCCAGCCTGTCGCCCTCGATTTTTACGCAGCACTGCTCTCACCCTAGGCTGCTTCCGATGTCCTATTATTTTGTGACTAAGTTGGGCCAAAATGTTATTACTCTATCATCATGTCTCTTCAAAGTCATCCCTTGATAGCATAATGTGTAGTCCGAGTTCTTAGAAACCCCATTTTCTCTGTAATATTCAACATGATTCCTGAACAATTGTTTTAAATTGAACTTAATCATCAAGAATTGAATATCAACATGTTTACGCAAATTTATTTTTGAACGTGAGGTATATCCTTTCAGCACACAGATATTTGTAAAAAAAGAATTTTTAGTTTGAATTAAAAGCGTACGCCACACACGCAGACGAGTTGACGTGAGTGGTGACGAGGACGTGCACCTCTGTATTGGGCTGACGCGGCTACTGGTTCAAAAACCGCCAAATGATTGATACGCAGAAAGGACAAAATTTTCGTCAGCCTGAAACTCAATAAAGCAAAATTGCATTGTATGTAAGCACGTGTGGAAAAAGATGACTCTCATTCATTCTTCATTTTATTTCGCTTTCATTAAACTAACGAATACGCATACATGATCATCATGCCTCCCCCCCCCCGCTCCTCGTAAATACGTACAGTAAAACAATTAGAATCTATGGCACTCAAGTTCCATGGTAACATATTGAAGAGAGTAGTTAGTTTTTCAAGAAATTCTTTTGAGTTATTTTATATTTGTCTCACGTTTTCGAGTAGTTAAACGCTACTCGCCATCAAGGGAATGATATTTGTAAATGCAGGCCATATCAGCATGAAAGCTGCAGAATCATGCTTCCATGCAAATAGGTCCTGCGTTTGTAAATTTAACGCTTTTATGCTGATAGGTCCTTCGTTTGTAAATTTCTTTCCCCTGATGGCGAGTAGTTAACCACTCAAAGCATGGGACAAATATAAAATAACTCAGGTGAATTTTTGAAAAACTAGAGCCTCTCCAATAACTACAGCAAGTTGGACGTCAGCTAGGTAACCTAGAGCTGCTCTTCCGGTTCTGCGCTTGCGTGTTTGTCGTCCTTGGAGCGGCCTGCTCTCATACGGTTGCTTCCGCGGACCAATTTCTGGGTCACTCGTGCACGGGACGACCAGGGAGGCTGCAGTCACGGCTCAGGTGACGGCCGAAACAGGAAATTCAAAGTACACGGGGATTTTCACGGACAGGACTGAAAATAATTTTCATCAACTCCTATGATATCGATTGAATTTTTAAAAATTAAGCGTTTATGAAATTCTGAAACGTACCAGTTTATTTGATTCTTATGGACGAACCCCGCCAAAAATGGTGGGACAAATGATGTTAATTTCTCAAGATGCCATCTTATTTAGGGTAAATATGAAATAAAATATTCTTATTTGCAAAACCACTAATAAGGACGCCTTCTCAGACAGTCTGCCTGATAAGTTAACAATACGGACCCGGGAATTTTCTCCCATCTAAATCCTTAAGAGCGTGACAAAGAGATGGACGGACGGATCAAGCAAGTTCAAGTTGTGTGATGCGGGGTTTGTGTGATGCAGGGCTTGTGTGGTGCAGGGCTTGTATGATGCAGGGCCTGTGTGATGCAGGGCTTGTGTGATGCAGGGCTTGTGTGATGCAGGGCTTGTGTGATGCAGGGCTTGTATGATGCAGGGCTTGTGTGATGCAGGGCTTGTATGATGCAGGGCTTGTGTGGTACAGGGTGTTGCAATCAAATTTGTCAACTGTCACCTTGCGATGCGTAGTGTAATTTGTGGGCTGTCACTTGATAACAGAGCTGTTATGATATAATAGGATCATTGTATCTTCAAGGGATGCCTAAAGCGAAGAGTTCAGCGTGGTAAGCCGTGACGGGCGATTCTTACTGATGGGACCAAGAAGAAACAATAACTTCTGAAATAATCGAAGTATTTTAAAACACTGGAAAGGAACAGAATACTGAAACATACAAGTGATACTTCAATTACATTTTGAAGACGATAATCTTCATCTGCGGAGGCTGTTTATTGAGACACTTGTGAGTTCTGGTCCGATTCGTAAGATTTCCACCTCGATGGAAGCCTCGAGTTGGTGTAGGTCTACCAGCTTGCCTCTTTAAACTCTTCTCTTTTGGTGTCTCCTAAGGAAACAATGATAACGAATAAAACTGGGATGTTCGCTGACGGCCACGTTTGCATTTCACTTGGTTCTAAATTGATTTGGAAGCCAGAGAAACTGCAGCGTGGGAATCCTTCGTAGTTATACACTATGACAGTACGTGATGGAATACGTTAATGCATTTCAAGGAGTTATTATTTTTTTAAATGAACTTTCAATTTTAATTATCCCGTCCTACAAATACTGAGCAACACGTGCACGTTTCTGATGCAGTGCGGTGCCAGTGTTTTCATTGAAACTGTGACAGTAAGAAGAAACCTCTCACATTGCATAGGCATGACACTTTCGTGGTGCATTTCAAGCGCCACCCGCAACGCCTCGTGCTCTTCAAATTGGTTTTGCTCCTTCCATCGCCGGCGGTTGTAGCGCCAATATACTGTACGCAGTGTCAGCGTGCGCAGCTGAGGCACACATGGCCGTGATGTCCGGCCGGGGTGGAGCACATAGGCCTCGTTGTCTGAGAATGAAGCTCTTCGCTTATTAACATTCTAGCTATTCCGGTTTACACAGGGGAAAAGTTAACTCTTTGGTCGGAATTCGAGAGAAATTAAAATTTTTGTTGCATCGTCTTGTTAAGGTTAAATGTTTTTAGGCGTTGCAAGGCAGTGGATAAACAACAGCTCACAATTCGGGATTGGCCCCTGATCCGGTTTTTTCCTCGGCAAATACAAGAGCGATTTTCAGCACTGTGACTTCCAGCTCATCGTGCGCTCTATGAGGTCCACCGGAGCAAAAGAGGTCTGCGTGCTGGTTGCGATAGCCTTGTCGGCATTATGGTGTAGAACATTTGAAGTTCTACCGAACGTTTGACAAGTTGAAACTAAGGTGTGACGTATTTGAATTGTCTTCCCGCAAGGAGAAGTCATGCCTTTGAACGCGAAGATAATAATTAATTTTTATTTGACGGATGACCTGATCCTGAGTAACTGCATTCTAGCCCTTTCGAGTTCTCATTTGTGAGATGGATTCACACATTTAAAGTAAGATTTTCTATTTTAACAGACACATGAATGTGTGATTTTGACTTGGGACAACAGTATTATCGAGGGTATTATTTTATACGAATTGCAAAGTGACACTGGTGTCCGAGCAGGCATTTCCGAGTCTCTTGGAACATGGGACATACTGCAGGTCCCTGGAGACTTGGAAGAGTAATGTCACTGACCAAGTACTGCTGGAGGTACAGCAGACGTGTGGTTGTCATCAGTTCGCTTAGGTGATCCCTCCCACTCATACTGGCTGCATCCACTGTCGATGCAGTATATGCCGTTGTCTTGAACTGGTTGCAACCACAGTCAATGCAGTATATGCTGTTGTCTCGAACTGGCTGCAACCACAGTTGATGCAGTATATGCTGTCGTGTTGAACTGGTTGCAACCACAGTTAATGCAGTATATGCTGTCGTGTTGAACGAGCTGCAACCACAGTTAATGCAGTATATGCTGTCGTGTTGAACGAGCTGCAACTACAGTTGATGCAGTATATGCTGTTGTGTTGAACTGGTTGCATCCACTGTCCATGCAGTATATGCCGTTGTCCTGAACTGGCTGCAACCACGGTTGATGCAGTATATGCTGTTGCCTTGAACTGGTTGCAACCACAGTTGATGCAGTATATGCTTGGGTTTTGAACTGGTTGCAACCACAGTTGATGCAGTATATGCTATAAGTGGTTGTAGTTACGCTTGATGAAATACTCGTATGATCGATCATATAAGATTGGTTTCAATCACTATGATGAAGAATGAGCTACCATACAGAAAGTGGTTTTAACCACTCATTGTAAAGTATGAACTTCCCTATTGACAAGTGGTTCCAATCACAGTTGTGGCTGAATGTTCAGCAAAAAACACAGTAGAGCGAAGTAAAACCGATTGAAGGTATACGAACCTTTTATCACCCGAATCAAATTGACATAATTAGTTCAAAGTATTGAGTATTTCGTACGATAAATCTGGAAACGAACAGTATTGTCGTCAATATGATTACTCATGAAAAACTTATTTCAGATGTTAGCAAAACGAGTATTCTTGTTTCGTGAGAGGGAGCTACAATTTGTGTCAATGTACTTTGCAATAGGCCCAAACTCTCATTAAATTCCGAGATAATTTTAAATACCACTGAGCGGCTCAATGAATTTTAAAACCGCTTCAACATAAAATTCGACCGCCATTCTTCGCCTGTATAGCTTAGCCGTAGAAGCGTCCCGACCAGAAGGCACGTTCTAAAGCGATAAAGCGAAACCTATTTACGTATACGAACATTTAAATCAATCGTAAACGCCTCCAGAAAGATCAAGGTCACGCTGGGATTCAGAAAAAACTAAAATTTACGTCTTGATGCCTGCTAACGATCAAACCATTGTCGTTGAATCCCTGGGCACGCGAAATACTGCACACAATCATGCTTCTGCTACATGCAAGTTACAGCTGAGAAACGGACGGCATGTGTTTTGAGGCTCATTGCGCACTCTCTGAAGTGACTCAAGTGACGTTGGGGGTCGTGTGGTGCAGGGTTTGTGTGTGGACTTAGATGTTGCACTCAAATTTGTAAACTGTCACCCAGCGATTTGTAGTGTAATTTGTTGTCACTTAGCATTCTGTACTGTGGCTTGTAAACTATCACGCAGCGATTTTTAGTGTAATTTGTGAGCTGTCTCTTAACAGTTTGTACTGTAACTTGTACATTGTCACCAAGTTATTAAATAATAAAGCAACTTGTGAGCTATCACCAAGCAGTTTGTAGTGCACTGATAAACTGTCACCTAGCAATTAAACTGTCACTGATAAACTGTCACCTTAGATGCCTTAGAAATGTTTGGGCCTTCACGCCCGGGCCACACTGGGGTGCCTCTGCTTTAGTAGCACAACTTATGAACTATCGGCAAATAATTAGAAGCACAAAAATTAAACCATCGTGTAGTAATCAATAATACAACTTAGAAACTGTCACATAACAATGAAAAATACAGCTTATGCACTGTCAGCCAGTAATTAGCAACACAGGTTTATGTATATACTATTACCTAGGAACCCAGGCAAAAATTGATCAATTCATGACTGTAAATTAATGCGCTGAAAATTTTAGAAATTAGCTGTTCTCATAATTTCCACAATATTTCCACCTAAAAATGGAGTATTTTGGAAGAATATTTGCGCAGAGCGAGCTCCTCAAATGATACTGTACAACTCTGACAGGACCACGGTTCGTGGAGGCGCAATCCGTGCGTCCTTCCGAAACAATCCTCTGAATCAATGTACATTTTTTTCTTTCGGTGCTTTCCCACTGATTTCCATTGCTGAGTTTGCAATTTAGTAATAAGCATGTAGAATTCTGTGTCTCTTCTTATACTTCTTTCTTTGGATACTGACGAATAATCGCAGCTTCGTCAAGAGTTTATGTTTATTTTTATCATTATGCCCTCGTCGCTCGTCGTAGGAATACAACAGCGCTAATCGCGATAGCGCATTGTTTTGAAACTAGCTTTAGACTCCTGGCAATTGTGGCATTTTGCGCTCCCTCAAGCCCCTTCTTTAATACATTGACATAAAAATAAACGATATCGGTATCCAATTCTTGAACTTCTTGAGAAGCGGATTCAGTTCAAATGACACCCAATAAAACCCTCGGTTCATGCAATGCGAAATTCCTTGCGTCTTGAGGTGTATAGGGCACTGTTCCACGGGGAAATTAAATTCAAATATTTGATGAGGAATTTCAGTACTCCACTATGAAATGATTAATACCGAGTGAATGAAATGCACGACTAAGAAAGTGTATAGAGCAGATAAAATGCTGGCCGAGTTTGAGTTCTCGAACCGCAAGATTTTATTTGATTCCTCGAGTAGGCTTGGAGATTTTGCTATGAGTGAGGCCTCCGTACGTTACTATTGCTTGCAAACCCAACTCCTGCATTGTGATTGCATGACTCAAAGCGGTAGAACTGAGAAGATTTTTCATCGAATGCGTCTTATGAACTGCTACCTCCTTGATATACGGGAAAGCTTTCATTCACATGCCGCAGACTTTTGATGAATTTAATTTGAAGGGCATCGAGAGCAAGTTTTCAAACCTACCTGAACATGCTCCCATGTGAATTCTGGGCAGCAAAAAAATTTACACCATTAGGAAATTCGACAGCCGCTGAACAAGAGTAACTGTCACCTTCAGTCTGCGTTATCAAGGTATTAGGTAACCGTATTGAACCCTATGACATTTTAAACTATAATTTTCGTCTACTATAATTTACAGCGAAGAAAAAACCGAATTTTTTATCGTGTTTAGCCACGTGCAATTTCTGAGGCGAGAATTTGTGATGCAGGATGCTTTTATTTTAAATTTCCTTTTGTACTGCTACGATCATTTACTCTGACTGCACAAAGGCGTGTAGCTCCACCACCACCACCACACTCGCCGGGCACTCAAGCACAAACCCTCATACGTAACAGTAGAATTCCTTCATACCACCAGCAGCCAACGCACGGAACCCCTAGCTGTGTTAGATAGGACCTTGCAAGCACGCTCTAGAAAATGCTGGAGATCAACGCAATAACCTTGGCATTCAGGTGACCGACAGCTTATACACACCCCTTCCTTATTACCTAACAGTGCCCTCAAAAGTTTCTTTACACAGGGGCGCTATTTCTTTGGTGGGTAGAATGTTCTATCTTCAGCGAGGCTTTGGAAAATATCATTGGACACATCCTTCCTTATTAAACGCAGTGAAACTATCAAGATAAATGTCCTTGGGGACGAGCAACAAACCTTTTCGGAGCTTCTGCGCCGTTTGTTCGAAAGGGCACGGTTGATGGAATTCGATCAGTAGTCATATTGTTCATGAAAAAATTAGAATGAATTTCAAGCTCTACGTTTTTACGCAGAGAAACTTGCACTGCCACTGCATCTAACGAGTGTCTGTCTTTTACGCGACGAAATATGCGTTATCCTTTCAGCGAGAATATTCATTTAACTAAAGAGGCGAAAAAAGAAATAACACGGGTGATCGAAGCTCTACGTAGTTTCTTTGCTTTCCTACGCTGAAGTACTTCGATCATTTCCGTTCAGCAACGCAGGGAATCGTCCCCCAGTTCCCACCAAGGATTTGAGTTAACGTAGTAAAGGCTTTCCGTCCGATTCAAGTGCGAGGCAGCGCGTACAACACGAGCACCTATCCTTATTGGTCAGTGGCGCACACTATGAGCAACGTCGCACTCGCAGAGGCGATCCTTTGTTTGGTACAGCGGAGCCGTCCTTATCTTTTCTGAATACACGATCAAAAGTTCAAATGTAGCAGAATTTTTACAAGACCATCGATGGTAATTCACAAATTTGTTTTCTGCGTCACAAATTTACGGAGGCTTCAAACCGCACCAAATTTCTGATTGACTTGCAGCTATATAGCATTTCATTTTCGTGAATTAAAGCTCTCTAATACATAATCAAGTGTGCTTTGTCGCTCCTCGCCCCTGTTTTCTGTACAGCTTGTGGCGGAAGTCTTGTTTTGGAAATGAAAAGCGTTTGTCTGTCTTCCAGCGCTCGGAGCTCTTTAAAATGTACAGTAAAGGTTCATTAAATGCCGATTTTTTATTCGATTTTCCTATAATTACCAGCATGTATTTCGGATAAAATGTTCGTTTGGCAAAACAAGGAAATAACATTTTTAAAATTAAAATTAACTTATATACCTCCACAATGCTCGCGTTCAATAAAGTACAAATACCTTTTTTCGACAAAACGACCAAATGTATTTGAGAAGCTAAGAAAAAGTTCGAATGAGGCTGTACTTCAAAATATAAACAATCTAAGATACACGCTATTTTGTCATCTAAAATTGAGTAAAATTGAAACTATTTGAAAGGAGGACGGAATAAGAAATTTATTATTCATGATATAATCGAATGTGCTAATTAGCGAGCACAGAATTGAATAAAAACATAAAATGAAACAATATGAGAAGTTTCGTGAATTTTGTATTCCAGTTATTCTGTGTGCCGTATATTATTTATTCCTTGAATTTTGGGTTTCGTATTCTTTTACTATATTTCAAAGCGAGTTTTGAGGCATCAACGTTATTTTTATACAGAATGTATAGATACATTTCACAAATATAGGACTTAATTCTTCTATTCATCATTTGTGCGATTTGAATCGAGACGTCTGGACCAATTCGAGCTAGTCTTTAATACTCCAGTGCCTAGATTGACCTTTACTTCATTTAAAATCGCTTCAGTCGTTGCGACGCGCTTTGAAAGGTGTGAACGGCGAATTTATTTATACATGACAATTTCTGACCTCGAGATTTTTGAAGTTCGAAACAGAAGTTATACAAATATGCACGAATTGAGACTGAGAGATGGGAAGCACAATACATACATATTCGTGCTTGTGAATTTAGCTCCGCTTATTTCATGCTTTTATAGAAGTAAAAAGGTTTCGTCGCGTCTTCAACAAGAGTTTTACACTTAATGGAGAGCCAATAAGTTGTAATCAAATATATATTGCAGATGTGAAGGTATGCTCACCTATGAAAGAAAATGTTCTAAAACTACCGGTATGCTTTTGCAAAATTAAAATATTGGATTAAGATTGAAATTTGAATCATAGCCTTCTCTGAATCATGAATTATGAAGCGGACAAGTCATGCATCCGGAGGTTGTTCTGGGAGCTGTCAAAATCTTTACCTGTTTTCGTTCCTGTAATACGAGTATAAGTGAAAATACATGAAAAATTTATTGGAAAAGAAGAATTTCAAAGAGTAATGGCAGACAGTTCAGAAATTCTGGTGTCCCCATTCTGGTCCTAATCAAGCGAGCTCTACGGCGCACGCGGCGTAACGGTAGTAAAGTGTAGCCGCCAGTTGGGCTGGGCTTCCCTATAGTGCGGGGTGCCCACGTACCCCGCCTTCTTTTCCCCTTAGTCGTGACCGCAGAATTTTTAATAATTATTAATTGTAATCGTGTCCGAGTGAGTGGAACAGGAAGAATGCCGACCGAGTTGTCGACCCATGATCATGGGTGGACGAGCGTTAAGGCCTGTCCTGCTAAACTCAGCGCCTACCTCATACAACCGTTTCACGTCCCCGCATAGAGCGCTAGATCTCGAGTGGTTTCTGAAAACCACCGCTCTATAATCGTCCGCTGCATTGAGCGCTAGATCTCGAGTGGTTTCTGGAAACCACCGCTCTATAATCGTCCGCTGCATAGAGCGCTAGATCTTGAGCTCTTCCAGCAAATAACCGCTTTACAATCGTCCGCGGCATAGAGCGCTAGATTGATTCCAGTAAACAATCGCTCTACAGTTGACTCCCCATGAGAGCGCTTGATCGGTTCTAGCAAACCCTCACTCTATAGTCGTTTCCCGTATAGAGCGGTATCAATTAAAGCGAGCACCGACTAGCGCAGAAAATAGTTGTGTCATAAGAAGCAAATAGAGCGTGGTATGAAAAGTAAATAAGAAGATAGAACGGTTATAAACTGAAACCGATCTAGCGCTCTATGCTTGGGACGGCTGCAGGTAATCTGAACCATAAAAAGTAGAAAGTAACATCACGATTAATTTCAGGAGTCTTAAAGGAACACCTCATAGCTTGAGGGGTCATGAGGTCAACACGCTGGCGACAGGCAGCAGGTTGCAGTGTTCCGAGGCAGAAATGGTCATCGTCATACCGAGTTGCATGCGATTACAGTCGTCCTCCACATATGTAGAGCGCGTGATCATTTTCAGCAAATAGCCGCTCTATTTCGTTATTAGCTATTCATGGCAAAGTCTATTTCCTTCCTATGGCACAAGTTTTTTCCGTGTTGTATGATGCTCGCTCTATTTGGTCCAGCCCATGCGCGGATGACTGTAGAGCGGTTATTTGCTGGAGCAGATCCAGCTCTTTATCGAGTTGCAACTGTAAAGCGGTTGTTTGCTGGAGCCAATCGAGCGCTCTACCGAGAGACGACTGTAGAGTGGCTGTTTAGTGCAACCGACTAAGGTTTCTATACGGGGGCGATTGTAGAGCGATGGTTTGCTAGAACGATCCAGTACTTTATGCGGAAGACGACTTTAGAGTGATTGGTTCCTGGAACCGATCTAGCGCTCCATGCGGGAGGGCGATTGCGATTCCCGACGCAGTTGTTGCTGATGGCGTCCGTGCCCTCGTGGACTACGTGCGCTGTATTGGATAAAATGCATACGTGCCTGCATTCAGAAGGTGTGCTGTATATTGAAAATATAATACAGGGCGGCCCAGAAGCAATTGGCCTTTTAATTTGCTAATAAAATAGAAACTGTGAACGCTAGGATGTTGAAACTTGTTTTATTCGAAAGAGCGTTTCTGGGATACCATATAACTTAAAACTCTATTTTCTCATCAACTTGAAAGCTAAGTTTGTTTCGGTATCAAACCCTGAATTTTTCATCATCTTTCGCTAAAGTGCAGCAGGAAGAATGAGAATTGCGCACGTGACCACTAGAAAAATGTCAGTAACAAAAGGGCAACATGATCACCGAAACTATTTCCGAATAACAACCAGTCCTCTAAAAACACAATTAAATCTCTTCGTCAAAAATTTTCGGACACTGATAACGTTAATGATAAATCACGATCTGGAAGACCTTCACCAACAAAGAAAAGAGCCCTGACTCAGGTGGCAAAGCCCTAAAAGAACAACCGTGGCCATCATTCAAACAACACTGTGCTCAAAAAATAAAAACGATACCCCTTACAATTGCCATCTTTCGGTTTAAACAAGTTTCAACATCCTAGAGATGTTAGTTTTTGTTTTATTAGCAAATTTAAAGGGTCAGTTCTTCTTCTTGGCCGCCGTGCACAACATGGTACTGCAGGTCAGGCGTGAGGCGTGGTCTACAGATCATTTGTAAACGTTTGTAAACATTTATTTACCACAAGTAATTTACATCAAATACAGGTTTATAATCAAATAAGGAATGACGAAAAACCGGGATCAGCATGTATACCACATGCGTGCCCGAATAAGCTACAAAGCTTCTAGGGCAACCAATATAGAAATGAAGGCATTCAATTTACAGACATCAATGATTAATAACAAAAAAAAGGCTTAAGGTTATACTCAGCTAAGTAAGTTACAGAAACTGAATGAGTTGGTTAAAATTAAATATAAGGGTCAAAACATGGTATGAATTTAGCAATTTGGATAAGAGACTAACATACTTACACATATTTGAGTACATATCCCCACAGATCGAGCCTCGTCAATGGACTAGAATCGCCAATTGGGTGCGTGACCAATTTTTGTGTTCTCTTCAGCTCAAAAATTCCCTGATTCTTTGTACATTATCTTCGCATTCTTTGCTACAGTCCCATTTTGATTCAATTCAGGACTGAAACTTCTGACTCTCTGCTAAAGAACGTGTTATTTCTGTTTTATTTTGAGGATTAGGTGCCTTCAATCAATTTGGAGTTTTATTACTTTTGCAACAAAGTAAGAGAGTGTTTCAATTGTCGTTCATATTCTACACTAGGACATAGATACTGGAATTACCTAGGAAAACGAAACGTTTATCATAAATAGACTGTTTACTCTCCATAACTTTGATTAGGCTTTTTTTGTTGAAGTTTACGTATTGGCAAAATTTAACCTTGCTGCCAAACATGCATGAGCTTGCGCACGGTGAAGCAAGAGTAAGAAGCAAATTGTTGAACTCTAACGTCAGATAAACTTACAATAATTCCAACGTAAGTAGTCTACTCAATTATTGAAAGAATTAAGTGAACTAATTTCCTGGCCATAATGTTTTTCGTAACTCTAAAGGCTTGAAATCTTAATAAAAAAATTCAAACAACCCATTTTAATGTTCCGCACCCGATTCTTCTTTTACGAGCCTTTTTCTCATTTTCCGCAAATTCGTCTCTGATTGAGTACCGGAAGTTAGTCCGAAAGATTTTCTTGCTTGCCCTCAATGCTTCCGTTATTTACGTACATGATTTCCATGCGATATACGGTATGTACATGTGGCGCAAGTGTGCCTCGGCGGCACAGCTGGGCAGGCACTTTTTCTCGTCAAGCTGCTCGAATTTTCTAATGAGCCCTCTGTCGAGATTCCCTAACGAGATTACCTCTCGAGACGCAATTAATTAGCGGGAGACCAACACACTTCCTCTATATCAGAGCAATGCTAATTTAAGGTCCGTAACAGAGCTGAGCCGCATGAAAATAGTAAAAGCATCAGCTTATCACGATCATTTGCCTGCACTGCAAATGAATTCAAGCATTTTAAATGGTAACCGCCACGTGTTACGAAGCATCAGCAAGAAATACAGGAGAGCATTTCGTCAGCTGGATGGTTTTCCTTGGGAAAACACTGCCCGTACCTCGGAGGGTGAATCATGCTGCGGAATGACTTCCGTCTCTTAATTCTTAATTGAAGCTTCATGCGATATCGATTTTGTTGCTTCGCGTTCGCTAGTACACAACACTTATTGATTTCGTTTTCAGACGTGACATGTTTTCCTCGATTATCATTCATCAAACGAGGCAATCGGACGAGCAAGTTAGGCGGTGAACTAACGAACTCATGGGGGGCTGCGCGCCATAGCTGCAGCTCATCGTGTTTATAAGTGTGAAGGTCGTTTGGAATTGTCTTTAGTTGTGTTCCGGACGGCGTGCTGTGCGAAGTGTGTGGAGCCAGTCCAAAGATCGTGGGTTGTGTGCGAGCGTAGTCTCGCGTTTGCAGTAAAGCTCTTGTGAACAGAACACAAGTTTTGGCTGTGAGTGGGGCGTCGGGAAACGAAAGCAGCTGTGGCTATTTCGCGGTCGCTCAAAAGTTTGTGTTCGTAGGCCTAAGGATTGAGTAGGGTCAATTTTCTCACGGAGTGAGGCCTTTCTTTCTGCGTTTCCCTTTCCGTGAGACGTGAGTCCATCGCTTACCAACGAAAGCGAAAGTGACGGCCATTTCAAAAATGGCTCTCAGGACAAATTCACACAGGTGGAACTCCACTCTGTGCTCTATATTAGTATTCATATATAGTTTTATTTCTTCAAGTAGAGGACAAGTGCCCTTGCCTCCAGTATCTAGTCACTCTTCAGTAGCTGCTGGCTCGACCCAGGGCCCCACATTCACGGGAGCGAGCCATGGCGTTCAGCTTCCTCCTCCATCCAGTCACGGTGCGGGAGGTCGGTCCAATACGTTCAGGATCACCACCGGAGACCCGACTGACTTGGTCTTCCACGGGTCCTCCGGTGTGCCTCTTAGCGCAACATCTTCTCAATCGACCCGCAGTGGAGTTTCCTTCACTCCTGGAGGTTCCAGAGTAGGTGTTCCTCTGCCAGGTCCAACACCTACCAGCGGTCCGGGGGGTCGGACTGGTGCACCGCATGGACAAGCGGGCACGGTCGGCAAGGGTATTCTAGAGACGCAACCTCAGGGAGCTTTGGGCATTGGCTTCAGGAATACCGATCCTAACCTGTTCCACATCAACGGACTACCTTCTTCGTTTGAGTTGGATAAAAAGTTGTCGCCCGTCCCTCCTTATTTCGTATTTTCCGATGACGATACCCCGAAGAGAACACTGTCCATCGGAGGCCCCAAAACTGGAGGCCTGCTGCCCATTTCGAACCCAACGACGGATCCCAAGTTGCTGAGGCTGTTGAGTCAGCCCGTGGTGAGACAGCGGCTCGTGGCGGAAGCGGGTGCCGACAAAGCTCTCAAAATCAGCGCTATCCTCATGGCCCATCGACAGGTGAGACCACGGTCAGGGGTGTGCAGCTCACAGCTGGCTAGACGCGGCAACGCTGCTCACGATGTTGCTGCAAACGAACGTGAAAGACGTGGTGCCACTACACTTGGTAATTCATGATACCTTTCCAGAATGAAAGCTGCTTTGTTTCCCTCACTCATACGTAAAGAACGATTGATATGCTCCTGACTCTTTGATTTAGGCCGTTACTGAATCTAAAATGAGGTTTCTATTGATGTTGTTACGCATAATCACAAAAAAATCAATTATTAACTCAATTTTGCATTAATGATGTTTTTTAAACAATTCTTCCACCTGTTGTTTTCTTGTACAATACTCTCAGACAAAGCACCTATATCATACGCAGTCTGCCTCACGGAAAAGTAGATAGAAATAAGATGGCACGTTTTCAAATGTCTCAGAAGATTACCTCGTAGATAGAGGTATTGTGATCTGAATGAGGTGCTGTCAGCGCACCAGTTTGTGTATAATAGTGAGCCTGTCGTCATAACCACACGCAACGACGGGACTTGTCCCGCTACCTTCCTGTGTCGTGCTCGTAATTTGGTCGCTGGGACTCGGGCCGGCCGCAGCGAGCTCTCTAAGGCCGTGCTCAGACCTTGACTTTACCGTGGTTGCTAACATTTCAAGCTCCCGCCTTGAAACAGAAGTCCGTACATTCAAATGAGCTTTTCTTCATGTACGACTACGAGTTATGTGTTCTTTTACCTCCTGAGATGCTATTTTAGCTGTGCATATTGTATGCTGCACAAACGCGCAAAATGTTAAGAAGAGGGTAAAAATACAGTAAATTTTCGATCACCCTGGGAAAAACCAATGAATCATAAAGGATGATGAAGATGCTTTTCATTTGCTAACCCAACTGACTTTTCCAATTTGAACCTTGACATCAAATTGTGAGACGACTATGAATATTTTAAAAATGTGAAGTTTTCATAGCCCTCAAAGCTCTATAAAATCAACAGTTTCGTTTTATTAACCTATTTTGCATAGTGCTTGGAAGTCATCAACGTCCTAAATGAGCTACTTGAGTACGACTAAATTGCTTCTGAGTGCCTTAATCCAATAGCCTACTTCCTCTCTCACCGCACGCTTTGCTTTGGAGTCTGGGAGTTGTTGACTGCTACCGTCGTGTCAGTCAACGAACGAGGCTCCTGTACATTATTATCGTTTATGACAATGTAATGAACTTCCCAATTTGTGCTGATGCTCATTGATTGATTGTTATGGGCTGTTTGTCTTGTACCGGGCTGTTTTAATTCGCGAGCTCTTGGCTCTCGTGAGGGAAGTGTTGTAAAATATGAAGAACGCATCTCAGGGTTCCTGCTCCAAGAAAATGTATGTTAATACCTTGTTTCACGTCGGTATAAAAGTAAAAAATTTGTATTTTCCAAGTGCTATTTAGACTTGCAAACAAGTGCTCTTTGTAAATTTCGTATTAATGGAGGGAGAATGAAAAACTAACTTGGCCTAAATTTTCAGTTCAAGAATTTCTCGATCAGTTTTTCCCGAGAAACCTGCATATCCTTCCAATTATTGACAACTCTTGGGATCCCTGCATTGATAAAATCGCTGGGTTTTGAGGCTGCCTGTAGCTCTCATAGAGGTAAATAGGAAACTGTTTTGTCATTTATAAATTACTATTTGGAAGTTATTAGTTATTGTTCCTTGACAAAACGTTCACCACGAGTGCCACGTTCAGAATAATGAGGTAAAGATTTCGAACACGTGCTTTTATTTATGATTATTTACCCGCATTACAGGCCTTGTAATTCAATTTGCGTTGGTTTCGTGCCCCTAAAAATTCTCATGCATATGTTTCGATTTTTATTTTTCACACAAAACTAACCATATCATTTCTAGCTACGGTAAAATATCGAAAAAATGTACGCTTCACTCATGAACCCGTATTCCGAATGCTTAGCACACCAAATTTTGAACGAAGTCCAATCGGGCGTAAAACACTCGCAAAATAAATCAATAAGTACCTGTGCTCCACATGAAAGTGTTCTCGTACCACGATCGAGTTCGAGTTGGGAAACAATTAAAATATTTAAGAGATGATTACGTCAAAAATTTTCTGTGCTTGTATATAGGATACTGCTACTACTACTATTGTTCCCGCGTTTGTAAATTTCTTTTCCGTGATGACGAGTAGTGTTTAGCTGCTCGAAAGCTTGAGACAAATAAATTTCAACTCAGAAGAAGTTCTTCTGAAATTACTCTCTTCAGTTGGGAAACGTATGGTCTCTTCTACCCACAAAGCTCAATTTTACAGCGTCCAACGATTGCATTAATATAGCTTGGTCTTAACTTCCGTTTCATTCCAAACTAGGATAAATATGTGCACAAGCTCATAAAATATGAAGAAGTGTCTACGTAAAATTTAGTCCATTTAAAGAACGAATTAATCCTTTCAGGGCTAAGAATTGCATCTCAAAAGACAGGCAGCATGGAAGCTCTGCGCGTGTATGGAGAAAGTACCGCGTGCCAACGCGTGGCGCTCTTTTTTTTATCGCTCATGGAAAGGTCGGCCTCAGTCCTGGCGATATTCTCTCCAAGGGCTGTAATTGCTTTCACTGTGAGTGCTGCTCTGCCCGTCCCCTATAGTTCATTCGGTTCATTAATGTGGGACAAGAAATATTTCAGCCTAATGAATTGTCCTACAATCCATTATGATCGAAAATGGTGCTGAAAATGTTCGTAGATATTTCTTCCCTCGTGTTTTTCTATTTTTTTTTTTTTTTNTTTTTTTTCGTTTTCTACAGATTCTATTCTCCAATTCATCGTACCCAATTACTATAACTATCTTCGTATTACTTTAATACATTCACTTTGCACCGACATCTCAATGGAAGATCTGTAAGCCTTCCTTAACATAGTTCGTATCTACGTAGAGCCATCGCGGTAATCAATTCCAATCAGATAGTATGAGTGTAGGCTTGAAACTCTCCTTACATTTCCAAAGACTAGATTGAAATAGAACGTGTGTGTGTATTTCAATCAATAGTTTTTCTATCTGGATTCAAAACTGATAGGAAGTATGAGTTCACAATGGTCGTGGTCCTCCAAACGGAAATGTTAATTCTGGAGAACACACATTGACGTACAGGTATTATTAAGATAAGTCCTCAGCTTGCATCGATAAGTTGCACATTTTGCGTATCACACACCATAAAGTTTATAATCAAACAGCTTTTACTGTCAAGTTTCATGACATTTTCCTCCAACGAATTGAACACATTTTCTTAGTTTCCTCCTTCGCTAACCCTGGAAATCGTGCTTGACTTTGACATTCGCTGAGTTTTTGTTTCAGTCATTGCATCAGTTCCTGTATATTCCATCCAACGTCTCTTCGCTTCCATCCACCCGGCCTTCCTTACCCTGATCTTTCATGCCCAACTCCACGCCCAATTTTTTCGTGCTTACCTGCCAATGTCGGGCCGTTTCGTCGTAAGGTCAATCGCCCTCTCACTGATCTCCATCCTCGCTGCTTGCTGTCAGCAGCCACCCACACCTTGAAGTGTGCACCACTTCATCTCCTGCCGATTTTCCATACTTGTGAAGTAATTCATACAGAATTTCCTCCTCACACATTAGAGAACATCGAGGTATTTTGTGTAGATTTATTGACTTGAAAGTACATAGCAGGATCTTTTTTCTAAGAGCTTTGCTTTGCCTGACATGGCAACTGCGCTTGCACACAACCTTGAGAAACTGAGTTACGCAAAGGCGCCGTGGCTTCGCTTGCTTCCGGCATTCCTGGGCCGGGGATGGCGCATGGCGGCCCCTGTATTTCTGACCCCTCAAGATACAGATCGCCGTCTCTCTGGTCAACGGCTCCTGCCTTGTGATGTGTCCTTGTTTCAATCGTGCTGCCAAAGCAGCATGTTTTTCTACGCATTCTACTAGAAGAAACCAACTAATGTACGCTAGCTGTTCAAGTTTTAGGTGATATCGTGTCAATAGATAGTTTTTTCAGTGGATAAAAATGTAGTTGAAATGCATAACTCAATTGGAATTTGAGTTTTCATAATTTAATGAATAAGGATGGCTCTCTTAATCAAAGATGGAAGAGAGGATTTGTCAGCTAACTCACTGTGCACACGCGTGGGCCGCGGCCGCTTGAAATGAATATAGAAGAAAATAAAACTAATTTTTTACCGCCTTTGATGTCGCTTCGGAATTTTAGCCCAGAAATGATGAACCAAGATTCGTTAAATTGAATTGTTACTATTGATGAAAAGACGACTGTAGCTTACCAAGATTCGTTAGCAGCACGGGGATCGCTGATGAAACAAAAAAACTAATTAATTTCATAGCTATTCTTGACCCCAAGTAATGTATGTAAATAAACACTAAAGCTATCAATGACTGAAGGACGCAGTCAGCTTTTGCAAATATCGGTCATTCTGTGGGTAATATTTGGTGGAAATTTGGCATCTGCGTCCTGTATTATCTGTTAGTTTTTTTAAAGTGCGAGTAAGCATTGCAAGGTCGACATCTGCCGCTCTGATATATGATAGTTCTGTATATTGAACATCTGTCGTTTTGACACACTTCTCCGTAGAACATCTGTCCCTTTGATGGTGATCAGTATTGAACGCCTGTCGCTTTGATGGTGTTCTCTGTAGAACATCTGTCGCTTTCATGGTGATGAGTGTTGAACGCCTGTCGCTTTGATGGTGTCCTGTATTGAACATCTGCCGCTTTGATGGTGTCCTGTATTGAACAGCTGCCGCTTTGATGGTGTCCTGTATTGAACAGCTGCCGCTTTGATGGTGTCCTGTATTGAACAGCTGCCGCTTTGATGGTGTCCTGTATTGAACAGCTGCCGCTTTGATGGTGTCCTGTATTGAACAGCTGCCGCTTTGATGGTGTCCTGTATTGAACAGCTGCCGCTTTGATGGTGTCCTGTATTGAACATCTGATGCTTTGATGGTGTCCTGTATTACCATTGTGTAATGATGTACCGAAACCATCAGGATTATTATGGTGATTACCTCTAACTTACAATGGACGATCTCGTTTTAATTTGGATTAAGCACCTATAAACACCACTGTAGAAGGGGAGGTCAGTGACGAGAATCGCACTTCGTCGCAGATTGTGTGTCTAAACAGCTCTAATTTGAAAATGCTGTCTCCTTTTGCAGCCTCAAAGTCTTTCATGCATGGTATCAGTGAGGTATGAGAATTTCTGTACTCGTATTTCTGACTTCGGAGGTGTGAGAATATTTTAGTTCCTTAATAAAACTCAATAGCAACGTGTCCATTACAAGAGCACCTTCGTGTATGGAATTTGGTGAAGAAACTTGTTTTAAATGTGCATTTAAGATGATTTCATATTTGTCCTTATTCTATCGAGCACTCACAGTGTGAACTGGCATGTATTCTGATTTTCTTAACAGTGGTTTTATAATATCGTGTTTATTGTTGGTATGCATCCAAAAAACTCGCGTCGTATCTAAATTCCCTCAGTTCTTCATTTTTCTGCTGTTTGTACTCAGTTATACTGCAAATTTAGGATGTCCGTAAATTAAGTATTTTCAGACTTTACTTCGATTATATTAGCTCAATCCAAAGCGCTGCTCAGAGATTAATTCTAAGCACGTGAGGGGATTGCAAGCGACTGTAGCTCACAAGTTGTACTTCACACTAAATAAATGTCTCAAACCGCCCTCGTTAACCCCTCCAGAACACCCCAGCTGCTGCGCCTAGTCTGTATTTACACGTCAAATTTATTTGCATCAAGTCCTGAGCTGCGAAATAGTTTAGCTGCAAATTTTAGTTCGCTATATGGTTTAAATTTCCGCCCAAACGAGTGGTAGCAGCGAGGTGTTATTCGACGGTACACGCACTTCCGCGTCGTGAATTGATGTTTCGGCGGCTCGTGCTTTGTGGAGGGTCGCATGCGCGGCGCGCAGCTTCCTTTACGATTTAATTCTGCAGATGGAAGTTATAAAATCGTTATTGGGGTCTCGGTGCGCCTAAAAGGCGCTATCAAGCGCTAGGATTATTCAGCTGAGTTGCTTTATGGGTGCAGGATGTTGTAAAAATTAGAGGATTTTAGCGCGGGTACGGGAAAATATTATATACATGTGTTATGCATGGACTGCCGGTCGTAATTCCTGTGAATCCGTAACATCCTGCACTTGAAAATCATAAGTGAACTATTCAAATTGGGCGAAAATCACGGTAAATAATGGAATTTTCTAATAATTAAATCTAACGAGAAGGCCATGCCTAATAGAAAAAACCGACTGGTAATATGGTTTTCGTAAATAAATCATTTCCGGAACGTACACAATAACTGAAATTCATTGTAGCAATACCCTAAGAAAAAATTACTTTACGTACTGCATTAGTGGCCTTCATAAAGAATGAAACATTGACTTTACCACTAAAATCTCGGCGCGTTAAGGAAACGAAGGGCTACGCAAAATGATCCTAGTTCAGAGACTCGATCATTCTTCAACCTCTCCCTGTGCCACGTGCCGAGTTGAGCTGCTCATCATAATTAATTTTGCACATACTGTGTGTTTTTCTAAATAAAAATGCAGCCTACCAACTGGAACGAGAGCGCTATTGTTTTTATTTGTCTTGGACACAATGTAGTGATCAAGCGCCTTCCTGAGAAAATATGCCTAATATGAACAATTTTAGATAATTGAAATATTTCATTACCACAAGTTTTATTCATTATTTAAAGAAATTATAGAGATGAATTTCTTATACTATTATAACGGACAGTTTTATACAAAGATACTTGTGGGCCCGAATAAGTTCTATAACTTCTAAGGCAGACAACTAAAGAAGATTTAGTGCAGTAGATGGCTAGTGTTCACACCCTACTCTGAGAGTTGCACCCACGTGCTTGTATGTATGTATTTACCTCCATAGAGGAGAAGTCGGTAACTTACGGTATTTCTGGCGAGCCAAATCCAACTCTATTGATGACTGCATCTGAGTCGTAAATAAACCTTAGAGGATATTATGCTTCAATGAAACACGCTTCTATCAAATTTGATACCAAAAGCATAACTGGTTTTCACAGGAGTGTGTTCAAAAATATTTAACTTTCGTGGTTTTCTCATTAAAGAAGGTGCACCTGACATCGTGCATCAATGCGTGTGGAGAGACCCACGTTACAGCAAAAAAATTATCTTCATGGCAAAGAGAAGAATCGAACTCGTTACGTCACTCTCTAAAACAGCGCTGAAATTTACCTTTAAAATGTCGCCCAAAGCACTGCTGAAATTTCATTCATCTCTTCCGATAGGGGCAAAAAAGTCTCAAGTGATAAAAAACGACAACATAGCATTTGTAAAAACATCAACAGGAGTCCTACGGCTTCGTTTGTATTTTGAAATTGTTAATTGGCTGTGTAACAAACGATATGTCTGACTTAATTTTTATGATAAAATTTCAGACGAAAATAAATCATGCAGTATAAAATGCGATATGGAACTAATATTGATTACTCGTCGTGAGAAGCCTACGACCATGTTAGTTTCAAGAACCTTAAAAATGGAACACGAATACGTAAAAACAGCATGCTCTTTTCCGACATACTTAGCTGACGAATTAAATTTATACATCATTAAGCATAGGAGTAAAAACGTGACGCTTGGATATATATCTTGTTTCTTAGCATCATCATTTTGAGTCCACTGCTCACCACGTTTTAGGAAAGGAGAACCATACATACTCTGTAAAAGGCGAAAATGAACCATCAATACTATCCCTAAAATTAAGTTCAATACGTTCCTGACGGATCCTCCAAAGAGTTTTTTGTTGCTTAGAGGGGGAAAGGTGCGTGCAAGTGTCCAGGAAGAGGCAACCCAATTGAAGCTATCCCATGAAAAAGCGAACAAGCCTAGTACGTAATACTACTGTCCACACTGGGAATATCTACTACTGCTAGCAGTAAACATTTGTACTCATGTTATTTGAAAAAACTAAAGCCTTTAATCGTAACACAGAGAGTTTACAAACAGAATAAAACTACGCTTTAAAACTTCGAGACAGAACAGCGTCGTCCCTAAGCCAATGCGTTTTTTACGGAACACCATTTTCGCCTGTGGTATCCAACGCTACTGTTCCAATTCGATCACAATTGTACGTAGGCGTCGGGTGATTAAGGATGTAAAATCTTTTCCCATTTGCTTCCATATTTACCTCATTGAATAGAACCATTGTATGTACATGGCAGAGATGTGATTTTTTGTATATGTACACCAAAGTGTCTCAATACATTTGCATCCCGTGCAACAACTCCCTATTTAAATTAACCTTAAAAACGTAACCAACCGTAATTAACCTTAGAAACCCACAAAAATTTAATAATTACTCTTTTTAAGTTATACTAAAGTGAATTAAGCCCTCAAGTATCTGAACATGTGTTAACTACCTGTTTAGATGTTTACGTCAGTTTCTCAAGGTTCCATATCGTGCGTACATAAATTTCGGTTCAACCTGACAAATTCTTGTGTCCTGGCAGACCTTTGTTGCAAGGACAGTGTAGAGACGCGGCTGTCCGTATGATGAGGGGCTGCAGAACTTTAAGAAAAACTTGTCCAAACGCTAAAGGAAATCAAGGCTTTTACAGAGTGACTGACGAGTTTTTGTCAATTATGGTGCCAATTTTTTAGGACTTCAAATTACTAGGCAACTTAAAACTGTGTCAGTCGTTGGTGGATGCTAGGGGTGTCAAGTTTTCGGATAAAATGTTAAATTTTCGACAAATTGAGACAGATTCTACTATTTTCTATTATTCTGCCCAAGCGCACAAGCCACGCATATTTTTCAAAATTCTTAAGCATTTTAAATTAGTTCTTACTCGGGTGTTCATACGAACTGTAAAACTGCATGTGAATTTTGTATACATCTTTCAGCATTATACTCATAATCTTCAATGAATATCTATTACACCCATGGTCAGACTTGTGCGTTTGGGAGACTTCTCCCCTCTCTCATTTCTCTTCACACGTGCCATTTGACGCTGTTCTCATTCTGTACTCATGGTTTGAGTACATGCAATACATTGCGTGATCAGCCCATATTTTATAGTTTAATTAGCCCTTATTTTATAGCCAAGTCTGTAAGCAAGCGCCTGCAGAGCATTTAGTGACAATGTGGAAAGAATCCTTCACCACTATGATACAGTTTCATGAGAAATTAATTGTAGATGACTGTCATATTCTCTACATACTGTGCATTGAGCGCATTCGCATAACAAAAAATTGCAGTACCTGGATGGCCTACCCACAACACGTGTGCATTCTTAGGGGGCACAGAAACTGTACATGGAGCGCGGGGCCTGAGCATTCATATCATTTTTCATGGAATTTATGTTTTATTATTTTGTACAGGGGTGGCTCATTCTGTGTATTAAAAAACATTCAGATCCGACAGTGCTCACATGCCCTGGAATTAACAGTGTTTGGATTTAATATAATGAACGCCTCTAGCAACAAACCCACACCGAGAGTTCCTGTTCACTTAAAAAATGTATTTGTTCGAAATAATTATTTAAAAACGTTACTGTCCTCGTAGACGCAACGCTACGTTTGCCAAGAAAGAAAGTTTTGAATTCACCTTGGGCTTAGGAATACTGCAGTACAAGCGAGATCCCGTGTGAGTGGCCACTGGCAAACAAAGAGCTTTATCACAATGAACAAGTCCCCCCAATTTCTTATCCTTGAGCGAAATTTCCCCAAGTAGATCTTTTTTGTCTCATCACTCGGTTTGCAAGGGCCCAATGAACACGATTCTTGTTCCTGGTTTGGTGTGAATTTATGTCAAAACGGGTTGTAGGAGAAATGTGGTATTTCAAGTCTTTCAGTTGTCGTAAGTTCTCCAAGTTATTATCCCAGCTTAATTTCGTGCGCGACTGACGACCATATGTGGTCATGCTTGGGTGCCTGCAAAGACTAGAACCGTACAAACTATTCTTTTTTGGTACACGAAAATTACCAGTAGGACTGACTTACAGTTCTTTTTTCTTTTTTGCAGCAACAGGTGCTATATATGCACGTATGATAATTACTGAGTTAAACTTTGCTGAGCTTTACTGTATATATTAAATGTGGAGATATTTTATTTATAGTTATTTTTGAAGTTCTCTTCTGTGCTTTCATATTATTTAACTCAGGTTATTCTAGAAATAAATTTACTTATGCAGCACGCGTATCGGAGTACACACATATGAGAAGGATAACTCATGTACCAATTATATTATCTTTTCCTTAGAGTGTTTTCTCTAAGTCCATATAGTCAAAAGATGTACTTCTCTTACGTGCACGTAGGGTCGTGGGAGTGCTACAGCGCATGGCATTGTATTAGGTGTAGTAACATTTCCTGAATCCTTGTATGTTTAGTCTAACTTTCCTGCATAAGTAAAGAACACGTATTTTCCTAATGGCTTAAGATGCATCAGTTCTTGAAGTAAATTTTCGTCAAATTAGCTAAATTTTCTCTGTTCGGTAGACATTATTGATGATTTCAAACATATTCTCACGTCCAGTAAAAAAAGGGCGACGGCAGACATTTTCAGTCACTTATTTTTTCCTCCCTGGAATCTAATTTCGTAATTCTGATCGCACAATTGTTAGGGAGGATCGAATCACGATTTTTCCGCGCAAAACACGAGGTGGGACAAGAGATAGCGAGATCTGTTGAGCGCTTCCTGAAGTGCACGGGGCAGCGCACGTAATTTGTGGGCAGTAATTTGTGAGGTCCGTTATGTTGAAATGCGGTGCGACGACAGGGTGTGGTGCGGCGGGCGAGACGCTAGGGCTCCAGCCCTGCGTCTGTTCCGTTCTTTCAAACTTCATGGGGAACCGGAAATTTTTGGTGCATATTTACTTGAGATAAACTTTTATCATCTTTTTCAAGCCTTGCTGATAATCAACGTCTCGACAAAAAATAACGCTTCTTTTCGTTGCCTCAACTCATGTAGAAGATGTATACAAGTCTTGAAATGAAATTCTGCGGCGAATTTTTCAAAGAATTTGCTCAGCTGGTGATCACGCACGAGATGTTTTACAGAAACTGTGCTGATCAGCGCGGCGTGTTGCGCATGCCTGTACGGCTACCTGCGCGGTGCCCCGCCTTGATGCGTCTCCATTAAAATGCGCTTCGGTGAGCATTCGACGATGCTTGAGTCGGTCTTCACAGACTGCCTGGTGGTCGCCAATGGCGAGGGAGGTATGCTGGTCGAGGCAGCACCAGCACGAGTTGTATTTTATGTGCTCCACACACTCAGCGGGCGGGTCGAAGATGGAGTCAGCCATTAGTAACTGACACTGTAGGATCTTCGCGCTATCTCGTTACGAAAATTTCAACGGATGAGATGAAGTTGTTGTAGCAGTAGTGTATTGCAAGATATTGGTGGCTGACACTTTAGAATTTTCTGCCTATCTCACAAAAAAAAAAAAAATTCAGCAAACGAAACGAAGTCGTGTTAGCAGTACTATACATGAAGTAAGCCATTGGCAACTGATATTTCAAGACCCTCTGTCTACTTCGCAACGAAAATTTCAGCGGACGAACGTGCGAAGAGAAGCCCTAGGATAAACTAGAATAGACCGATACCTGCCATGTTTCATGTAATATTTTAGGTATTTAGTGCGGCAATTCGTGCCAGTAAATTGGTGACGGTAACGTTAGCCAAAAAACGTGCTTCTGTTTCAGCCCGTGATGTTCAACTGAATTCATGACGGAAACATGGAGCATTCATGACCTCCTGCTGCACATGAATGTGGTAATCATGTTGACCTCTCTTACATCGTTGAAAGGAACAGCACGAGCAATGGTCATCCCGCTAAAAGAGAAGATTTTCGTTGTATTTAGTTTCCCTAGTATCTTCCGATTCCGTTGAAAATGCAGCCTGCGGAGTGGAGGCGAATATTCCGTAACGAGAAATGAAGTGAACATATATCACCTTTAAGAGGCAGAAATAGCGTAAATTTTATTTGATGGCATAGTGAATGGTGAACATAATATTTAGCTACTTGGTACTTGGAGATGTTTCGGCCGTCACACCGAGGCCACACTGGGGTGCCGCCGCTTTGTGCGCATGGTGTGCCTGCACAGATCCGCGAGCTGTTGAATGAGGCCGTTTCCCTCCGCCGTTTGAAAATAGTGAGGCAAGGGCGGCCTATCGGGGATAGTTTGTAGAAAGTTATCCAGATTCGTCTTGAAGACGTCCAGGGAAGCATTGAACTCTGTCAGGTCTTTAGGCAGAGTGTTGAATAGTCTACGTCCCATCACAGCGAAGGATTGCTCATGTCTAGTTCGAACGCTGCCAGCCGCCCTCGCATTGAACGTCGGCATAACACACATCTTGCCAAAACGAATGTGCTGCTCAAAGCAATAAGCTCTGAACTAAGGCAATATGAAGTCTTTGAAGTTCAGTTTTAAAACGAAAAAGAAGCTCCTATCTGCTTGCTCTGCTAGGCTTGAGCAGGTGCTACGTCAGCGCTAGCAGCCTGTACACGCCCACACGAGAGGGCCTGGGTTCAAGCATCGAGCTAAAGAAACTTTATTAATTCCAACACGTTTTACCGTTGGATCTTTCAATGCCTCACAACTACTGGTGTTTTGAGGGATGCGAGGAATGTGTGGTTTAAGCTTCCTTTTCAAAGGGAAGTACTCCGAGGTCACGTGAAAAGCCATGCTTGAGCCGAGGCTCGAATAATGGTTCTCTCGGCTGTGAGGCCATCACGCTAACCACTGCACCATGGAGCCCGAATTCGTTGTCTTAAAAATATAAAGAATAAAGCGTTGTCTTCTGCAGCCCTGTGCTACTCCTAGCGTGGCACTACGTTCAAAAGCCACAACCTTCTGGCGATTGCTTAACTTAAACTCCGGCACAACTTCAGTCTCTCGGGAGGGAAACTTTACGTTTCTTCTTCGGGACTTTGCACCGAGTTAGGTGTTTTAATGCCAGGCTACTTATTTGCTTTAAATGTTGGTATATTTGTTTCCATGTTCATTTCCCAATCAAGTGCCAAGGTTAATTTTGTTATAAGCCCCAATGAAAAATAGAAAAATTATCCCTCGGTAAAAAATACAAAGAAATAAATTAGTCACGTATTTCCGTGTTTCTTTTCCGGGCAAAATGCGAGGGTTAATCTTGAATAAATTCTATTGAAATTTTAGTAAAAAATTTATAAAAATATCAGAACAAAAAATTAAAAAAGACATGGAAATACAGTACAACGTATTTCCATGTTCGTTTTCTGACAAAATGTGAAGGCTAATTTTCCAATGAATTCTAATGAAATTCTAATAAAAAACAATCAAAAAATTTAAAACAAGACAATTAAAAAATGCATGGAAATGCAGTATTGACTTATTTCCATGTTAATTTCCCGGCCAAATGGGAGGGTTAAATCTTTCCGGTCGGTGCGCGAGTGGGTCCACAGGTCCGGAAAGCGCCACTCGGCCATGACCTTCCACTCCCTCCCCATTTTGGTGGAGGTGTGTGTGTGTCGAGCAGAGGGAGGGGGAAGGGGGCGCAAGCGTACGTGACGAGGGGATAGATCGGCGGGCCGAGCGAGGGAGCTTGCATTTTCCTCGTCCCGGTTGTTGTAGAATTGGACCGAAGTTTTGTGCTATCTTGTTGGTTAAGTTTAGTGACGGCTGTCTCGTCTGGCTTTGCTAATACGATCTTTGTAGACACCCAACGTTCAATACTGCAAGTGGAAACATAGTGAAATAGTGTAAATTAATTAAAACGCGCGTCTGCGGTCATTCACATTGTACCAGGAATTTTTCCAAAATTTTGAGGAGATCGATGGAACCAAATATGAATGTAGATCGTGTTATCAAATGATCTTCATTAAATCCAGATCATGAGTGATTTAGAGAGCAGAATGACAGAGAGGCGCAGGATGTGTGATAGCGAGTTTCAAAATACTCATGTCGGATACACGCCATCGCTAACAAGTTACGAAATATTTTGCCGTACGAATTATTCTCCAACAATTGTTTCTCTTCTTTTTCAATCCATACTACCGTCCTAGCCTATGTTTTTTCTGTTAGCGTTCCGCTATCACTCAACAATACGAACAACTATACTGAACCTTTATTATTTTTTTCCAACACATTTTACCGTTGGGTTTTCAATGCCTTACAACTACTGGCGTGGTGAGAGATGTGAGGAATGTGTGGTTTAAACTTCCTTTTCCAAGGGAAGTACTCCCTGCTTACGTGAAAATGCCTTCGACTGAGCCGAGATTTGAACCAGGGTCCTCTCGGTTACGAGGCCAGCACGCTAGCAGTACGCCGTGGAGCCCAGTGGAGGTGTGAAGTTGAATGAAGCCCAGAACCTGTGTGGGGCTCGTGTGCCTGATATGGTCCTCTCGTGTAGTTTTGTGTGTCCACGGCAGGGTCCAAAATTTGGCCTGAAATAGTTGATTGAGACAATTAACGTCACAATGAGGCTTCTGAATGCGTGATGTTAGTCGTAGAATGCAGTTTACATAACTCATCCCAGGTGGTCACTCAACTAATGGATCCTTGGACGCTTGAGACGCACTTTCGCGACTCGTCTGAGTGCTACAAGTCCGTCTTCCTCTACCATCGTTCGCCTTGTGGAATTGGGAACTTTTAGTTTTTTCCAGCACCTGCACTGATACTCTCACGTAGGCGCTAATGAATGAGCTCAACTAGCCGCAGCCTCAGGGAATGACACGATAATTCTAGGCCTACCTCCGAGGAGGCGGCCTCGAGCTTCGCTAGCGAGTAAAAACTGCTGCAATTTCTGCTACCTACTCGCGTTAACGACTCGAGTGCAGCTTGCGTGCTTCCGGGAGGAGGCGTCACTGTGTGCATATAGTTCACTTTTTGACCTAACCAATGATGGGGTACTTTTGCCCTGTAGCGCTTTATTGTATCTTTCCTGATCGAAGGTTCTTATTTCGGCCAAGTTGAGACCCGACTCACTCTATGGGCTGGGTTTACCAGAGAGCAACTTTTACTTCTCCACCTGCTCTAATTCGGGGAAGATTCTCATTGCCTAAAGCTTAATTTCTGATGACTCATAGCCATATTCTCGCACTCATCTCGCATTCGCACTCGTCGGCGTGCATTAATTCTACCCTGAGAATTATTCTTTATTTTTTTAATGAGAGCACAAAGTGAGACGGCATTTCACTTGGAGCCTGTTTTTATATATTTTTGAGCCGAAGATACGCTATATCGATTCTGCATTACGTATAAACTGTTGCCGCTTTTATTTTTGCTCAATATTTAGTTTTGAAGGTTAATTACATGTGAAAATATTGATTTGGCTTCTAAGATCCAGACAGGTTGATCTTTTGAACAACTTGTCTCCGTTGTCCTCCGTTTTTATTGTTCTCCGTAAGCACTTGTACGTGGCGCGTATGCACATAATAAATTCTGTTCTTGTATCCACCCTTGCACTGATTGGGACATTTTCATAATTTACACCCTTTTTTAGACGTCGCAAATCAAATTATATTAACTTATTAAACATGTGTTTTTATGTGAGAGTATAAGTGTAATTCTGATTAGGTGGTAAGTGTGTTGTCGTATCTAGAGAGGGGTAATAAAATTAGCTTTGTACGACAATTCTAATACCAGGATTGATTACGTTATCTCCCCCTCACAATTACCATACTTCCTTTTAAGTGGACGTTAATTTGAGGTTGATACTTCATCTCAGTTGGCGTCAACGTTTTCTTCTTTCCAGGCACTATCGTGAAACCGTTGCTACAAAGCTTTATATTAAAGCATCGTGTTTTTGCGCTTTCTGTTATATTACCTATGCATTTCCATACATAAAGTCGTCTCTGTACAAAATGATTGCCAGGCTCAAAAATTTATATGTAGTGAAGGTCCCAGCGATGTAGGTACACATATTACATGATGTCAATCGAGCTCGTAGTCTTAATGCAATGCGACTAAAATTTTCTTACATTGGTGGAAAATATGACTAACGAGTGGGAAAGGTATCGAGTATTATTGTCAAATTAAGAATCGTCCTTTATGTTGTTTTGTGCGTGTGTCAGTCCAAAAAATGGCTAACCGACGAATAAACCAATTTTGTTTCCTTGTGGCTTGGGATTCAATAATTTTCTCATAATGTGATTGAACTTGGTACTGATCACCAGCTGCAAATTTTATGACAATGTTTTTAGCACAAATTCTGGGTACGCGTCGCTGGGATTTGCGATGAATTCGTATTGTATTAGATTTGGCCGAACTAGTCAAGAAGATCATGAGGTCATTTGGCCTACCTAGTCCAGACAATCATGAGATCATTTGGCCTACCTAGTCCAGACAATCATGAGATCATTTGGCCTTACTACTCCAGACAATCATCAGATCATTTGGCCTTACTAGTCCAGTAAATCATCAGGTCATTTGACTATACTTGTCCAGAAAATCCCCAGAGCCACTACGCTACTTCTCAGTTCACTCTTGATTATTAGAATACTTCACCAAATTTTATTTTGTGTTTTAAAGCTTTTAGACATTCCCGCGGTAATTTCATTAGAGCGTGCAAGTAAGCTGATCTAAGGTTACAAACGGAGCTCAGGGCCGACGACCTATTTAGCTATTCTTTACGGTTGAGGTGATTCAAAAAAATCGGTGTTACTACTCTTTGATTCTGTAAGCCTTTGCTGAAATTTTAGCTCGAATTAAGCCTGGATAAATTCAGAGGTACATGTGAACTTCATTTTGATGCAGATTATCATCGTCAGAAAAGGCGCGTAAAAGGTATTGAATGGTTGATATCAGTCAATATGAACCAGACACTCCATATGTTTTAGCACTATAAAAAATATTATAGCGAAAAAAGTCTTTGTATAGCGGAAACACAAATTACTAAACATAAGTGTTACGTCACGTGTGGTGCCAGTCAGAGCTGTGTTATCAACCATGCATACCCAAAATTTGAACCTGACGCTGTCACCTAAATTGTAACGTTTTGAAAATAATTAAACAATAAATTCTGACAGCGATGCTCAATATCCAAATGTACGTAAATATTTGGTCTGTGCTGTAGTCCCGCATCTTAATCCTCTATGACGCAGCGGCGTTCTTGAGCGCCGTTAGAAAGATTGCGTTTTATTCTTTGGCTCATTGTGTTACGTTAATATGTCAACGAAAATATAGCTTCATTGTGGATGAAATCACTAAACACCTTTTCTCGATTGTATGAACATCATTTTACAAAAAAAATGGTGGCTTTCACAAAATCAATTGGGTGTCATTGGGTAATCTCTTTATTCCCTACACTTTTTGTTGAACTGAGAAATCTTTCGCAAATAATTTATTGATACCTAGGTATGGAATAACACCATAAGTCCACAACACTTCCGACGACGAGACCAAGCAATTTGGAAACCAAGATTGAGGGAAAATGTTGTCCGCTGGCCATCAAGACACACAAAACATGTACATTACTTGTCCTGTGTGCCACAGACGCGCTTATTTGAAGTGTGTCACACATGTGTATGTGGTACGTCAGCACTTTTCCTTCTGCGATGCTGTTTTTCATGCTGAAAATGACCCACCGGAAGTTTCCATGGCAGGAAACGCCTTCCTCTTCAGGCATTGAATGATTTTTTGTGCAGTAAAATAATAGTGTAGTTTGTTTGATGATGAATGGATGTGGATCGATGTTGGGAGCCTTCATGAATTAATTGTAACAGGTGCTTCACGCGTTACGTTTCTTGGCAGATGCTAGAAAGGAAACGTAAGCTCGATAGAGTAACGCTGAATTAATTTAAAAGTTATCTATACGTGGAGCTTGAGAGTCCCATAAGGTCTCAAGAGGGTTACCCAGAGAGAAAGAGTCCAGAGTTGCGCCTGGAACCAAGAGTGGAGCAGTGCGCGCCATAAAGCATGGCCACTGCAGACACGGAAGTACGCGCCCTGGAGATGCACGTACACAGGGCGGGGCCGCCAGCCGCCCCTCACAAGGTCATCCATCACTGCCAAGCCTCGGCTGGTCATGAAAGCGAAAGCTTACTGCAGCTCTTTGTTCAGGCGACAGTCTGGCATGGATGCTACATGCCGAGTATCCCATCTTGATCTATTTCGGATCCGTTGCTGCAACCTGGCATGCTGCGTACCGGGTGTCCCATATTTAACTCTTTCTGATCCGTTCCTGTGCAGCTGATCCGTTGCTACAACCTGGCATGCTGCGTGCCGGGTGTCCTATATTTAACTCTTTCTGATCCGTTCCTCTGCAGCTGATTCGTTGCTATACCGCGAGTTTATACTAAGATTTTCATGGTTTGTAAGCATAGGAAATTACCTTGCTGAGGACTGCGAATAACTTCGAGACTGTCGTATTTTAGGAACTGTTGGGAGAGTCCTAATATAGTGCTGTAAGAAATATATTTCTTGATAGTTTCTCAAGAAAAGAATATCATTTGTGAAGTGCTCGCATGAAAATTTGTTTTATTAAATATTTCATTAGTAGAAGATCATTACATCATCTTAGTTGAAGAAAGTTAAATTCAATTCATGTTTGGGCGCAAACAAATGTGGTATAGAACGATGTCCTTCTTCTTAATGTATAATTTCTCTTGTATCATTAAATACAATCCGTAAAAATATCTGAAAGACTTGAGAAGGCGTCTAAAGCAAGAATGGGTATTACAGGCGATCCCGCATGTACTTGTACACCACATGCTTTTACTTCCACGCTTCATGCAAAAAGTATTCCCGTTCAAAAAAGTTCTCTATTATGCCCTTGACTTCAATTGAATTTTTCTTCAGTGTTAATTACGTAGGACGCACGTACCCCCGTATCTTTTAGCATCCCTTCCAAAAAAATATACATGATCGCTGAATTTGTGTTCTAGTCTTTAAGTAGCTCTAGGATACAGCGTCTTTGATTCAATTGTAACATAATGATGAACTTGCCCCTCACAAATGAGGGTGAAATATACATATATTCATTCCCACACAAACCAGAAATTACTAAACATCATTGTTCCTCTCAGAGCCAATCATATGAAATTCGTTTCGAAACAGTGTAAATCTATTCAATTAAATAGCGTATAGTAAACATATATATTTGGTTTTTATTTGCACGCTTGCTTCACCGTTGGCAGGAGAGTTTAGAGACAGGAAATTTCACTGCCCTCAGCGACAGGGGAGTACGAAGGGCGGCGTCAGCCACCGCAAGTTGTTGCTAAAGCTACTTAGAAAATAGTCGTTTACATTTACTATCGATTAGGTCGGTAGCTTGTACAGAACTTGTGGAACTTGATCGTAGAAATAGTTCCGAATATCAAGGAAAATTTCCAGTGAACATCTTAATGAAATAACTTAAATTGCGAGAGAATATACATATTTTTCCCCTAATGGAGTTTTTGTATTTCTTTCTTTTAAAGCCCGATAGGTCAAGTCGATTAAAATTAATATCTCACGATCGAGATTCTTTTTTATACCTTCCACAAATACACTAAATATGATAATTTATCGAGGTTCACAGTTTTCACACTGTGAAAAATAATTTTCAGGATTTCGGCAAACTGATTACAATATTTCTAGAAGCAAGTACAGGTTCATCAAGAGGTAAAACCGCTTTTTTCGTTAAGAAACCTTATTTACGGGAAAGAAGAAGCATTTTGTTAAAAATAATCATAGTTTATGTTGTTGAAAAACTACCGAGACCTTTCATAGGAAGCCCTAAAAGGAGTATAGTTGGGCAGCACTCAACTGAACAACTACGGAAGAAGGTTGAGTTCAAAGGTTAAGAACTGTTTCGGAAGTACAGCAGTGCAAGATTAGATGGCCGAAAATCGATTGACATAGTCGCACACGCTATGCGATTAAATTACATGACTCGTGACTTTCAGTGGATAAATGGTATTGGAAGGAAAATTAATTGGAATTTTAGTAGTGAGGTTGTTCTTTGAAGTAACTTCCTCTCGCGCAATGAATCGACAAGTCCGGAAATTACATGATGGCGCATTGCACGAACAGTCCGTGGGGTAGCAGAGTATTACAGCATTTGCTCGAAGAAATGCTCCATTGAACTCAAATTTGGATGAAAACGCGAGCAAGCCTCGCTACCTCAAATGAATTAAATTCCAAAGCGTTCTGGATGGATATTGGGGTCATAATTTCTAGAGGGAAACTTGAATTTTGCCATTTTTGAGTGCATCCTAGAGGGGGGAGGAGGGAGAGCTTCATCGTGTTCAACACAACACTAGAGTTAGGAACTCTGAATTTCGAAGAAAAGGACAAATAAGCAAGAAAATAAAAACACATGGTGTCTTCAATCAAAAGAGCTTTTCTTTAGAAGATCACAATGGCTGAAGCATTAGTTATATGAGTGTACACTGCAGTGTCACTTCAAATCCATGGACAGTCTTTTTGAGATAGCATGAGGTGATTCCATCTTTAATCCTGCTGCACTCTGCGTAGCTGTATGCTTTTGTTAGGACGATTTCACTTTATTTTGCTAGTGTTGGCGGTCTGTTCATCATGGACTTCATCCAGAAGTTGTTTTTCACATTTTTCAAAAGTTGACACTTGCTGGTCGTCTTCGAACACTGTAGTTCGACTCCTAACATTGGATTTAAGCGACAGAGTTCCATCATTTCAGGTTTGATTTCTTTGCAGTCTCTCCCGGACGTTTTCAATGCCCTTCATAAATCTCACGGGGCGCGACTACCTTTCTTACCTTGGGACACCTATGCTACCTGCTTCTTTCATCCGCTGTATCATCATTTAAGTCGCTGATCCGCTCATCAGCCTCGAGCTTTTACGACTCTTGCCCTGAGTCTTGCTACTCATTTACGTCAATCCCAACTGTTTATAAGAAGCTGGATACAACTGATCTTTAAGAAAAACTGCTTTAGTATTTAATAATGACTTAGCTGACATCTACACAACAATCAGGATACAATTATGAAAGGAGGTACTGTAAATAAGGTTAGAAATACCTATCTAGACTGTACTATAACATCTGTACGTCATTTGCATTGATAATTGTCAATGGACTACATTGCTTGTGAAACCAACTATCAATGAGATCTCACATTATTTATTTTTTTTAAATTAGCTACTTCAATTTGCCAATTTTGGAATAATGCAGCACGCCGTTCTTTAGCGAGCACGTCAGTTTTTGAAACGATTTCAAATCAAATTTATGGTAGCTTGTGCGATAGTAATCTCGAATAATTATTGCGGATCGTACTGTATTTGCAGCATTACATGAATTAGTAGGTATTAAGGTTTTTTCGTTGCATGCATGTTAAATTTAAACATTACGCCTAGTCACTACCAATGTTTCGAGACTCCAAGGATTTTAACTGTTCTTCGCTTGTTCAGGTTGATATTGTTTTCTACGGAATATGATATTTTAAGACACCAAGACATGGTTCTGTTTTACGCTTACTTAGTTAGGTATTGTTTTTGCCCAATATTCGTGTAAATCCTAGGTTCATTTTGAATCTATTCGCCCTCAGTGTCAGTTGGCTGCTTCCGAACTTCACGTGATGCGCACTTGTATGAGTAGTTCGTAGCATTTTTGCATGTCCTTATCCTCTTCATATACGGGCAGTTTACGATTAACTGAGCTATTTAGATACGTGCATCGGTGAAGGCTTAGTTGGTAGTGAAAAACGTACGATTAGGATAAATTCTTTAGGTTACATAGATGTTCAGTATTTTTTGGTGTACAGTTTCTGTGGAATACACCGGAAGTCATGGAACCTATTCGAGCCCACAAGTATAGTTGTCATAATTAAAATTTTCCACGATATAGTTTCAATAAATTTGTGTTTGTAATTTGTTCTTTTCCATTTATCAGGGTTTCGACTTCTCAGTTATACAGATAGGCATTTTTCAAGATTTTTTCGAGCAAATAAAATCTATGAAAGACAAGAAACCTATCTTATAAATGAAAACATGAATTGCCATGTTGTCCACGCGAATAAAGTGTTAAATATTGCATCCGCCTTCACCTTCCTCGCTTGTCTCGTTAAGTTTATTTATGATCTCTTTGTGAGACTGTGAGCAGTCTCAGAGTTACTGCATCGGACACGGTCAATTAAAGTCATTCCACTTAGTTCTTGAAAGTGCATCGATAACGTATGTGCATTGCTTATATTCTATGCATCAGCTATTGTGTTGCGATTGCGTTCAGACAAAATACAATTTTCCTGTTCGGTTCCAAAGTATTCACTCTTGTGTCCCTAACACTCATTACTCTTCTGCACGAGAAAAAAAATACTTTGCAACCAAATGTGGTTCTAGCGTTCGCTCGTGGCCATAAGGAAGAAGACAAGTTGATTCTCCAGGATAGCTCTCGAGTCTTTAGACTGGTGAAGGTATAAGACCCATCTGATTTGTTAAGCTTCTTGACGAAAATTAAATCAACCTTTTTAGGACAAGTATTTTGGCAAAACATAGGTTGTCTACCCTGATCAATCTGGAATCTTTAACGCTTTCTTGGCTTAGAAACTGGTCCTCCTCTTTGGTATGTTTGCATAGGAATAAGAAAATTTCAGCAAAAAAATAGGTTTTATACCTTCATCATTTTGGAAACTCAAAGGCTTCCTGGTGAAGAAATTGGTCTTCCTTCTTTAGTCCCTGAGTCAAAGATAGAAGCAAATTTGTTCGCGAATTATTTTTTATTCTCGTCTTTCGCTTTTTTAATGAAATCCAATTGGTGACGTCACCACAAGCGTTGCGCTGCAAGCGTTACAAAAGACGAGTGTGAATGTGATCAGAGCGATACAAATTCAAGTTCAGAGACACTCTCAAAAATGTTCAGATGAAAATCATCTGTCTTCAATGGAGGAATGGTTTTCCCTTTTCTATGAATTTAAAAAATAACTCAGCTGGACTGACAAAGGTTTCATTTTGTTGAGACGATCATTTAAAAAACGTCAAAATCAGTCCAGTAGTTCGATCTGTAGACAAAGTTCTATCCAAAGCAGTAGAAGTGCCCAGGAAGAACAAATTTAAATCACAGCCATACACAGGATAAGACATAAAAACAAGGACTTTTTGAAATGCGAAGTGGCGTATTTACAGGACGTAACTTTCACAAATTGATGATTTGGATTATTGTTTCTCAATTAGCAAGTTGTAGTGGTTTAGTTCCTGTCAATATTTTTTTTCGTTTTATTGGGTGTTTCATCAGTTCTGTTTTTTCTGTGTGACCCTGTTTCACCCTTCGCGGGTTCGAAACCCGACACATTTGAGCTAGAGACACTTCCCGCTCCGCGAGCAGTGAGAATTCCCGGCTTTTTGTTTGGTCCTTAGAAAGGGCAATGAAATCGAATTATGCCTTTGCAATTAGGTATGTATAGTCGCAAATCTGCATAACCTCATTGGCATGGTGCTATGTGATGTGGACTATCATTGCACCTGTTACGAAGCGCTAATAAGTTATTGAACTAAACCACCGAACGGCAATATTTAAATTACGTATGCCAATGTTATCCAACGAGAGGTCGAATTTTCGTGTTAGTCGCTTCACCATGTTGCCACCTGGGGTCCGTTCATAGAATATCGACCTTGGTTGAGAAAAGTGGCTGGCCTTGGCATTAGTTTGTTGTAGGCAGGCCCAGCACCGGCCCTCCCGCCGGCACGTCTGCGTGCTGCCGCTGCCAAGCCCACACCTGCTCGTCTCTTGATCGATTTGCGCATTTTGGGACGATTTGCTCATTGACGGAACAATTTTGCAAAACGATTTGTGAATATTAGAGCGATTTTTGCAATGCATTCGGAATTTTTAAATGGTTTTTGAGCCATTTGCACATTTTACAATGATATTTACAGCGATTAATTCATTTTAAAGACTCAATAGACATGCGGCTCAGGCAATTGCGACACTAAAGTAGGGTGTATTTTTACGGTTTTGTGCCAGAGCGTTAGTATTTTGGTCGGTTGAAAATATTGTTGGTAACATCAGCCAGATTTTTAGGAAAATGCCATTTTGAAATTTGGTTTCCAGTCAAGTGGGGTTAAATAGCCAACTAAAAGGACTGAAATTTAATTTGTGATATTGCATTTAACCATGCTGTGTAGTTTCACTTACTCTCTTATAAAGCAGCATTTTTTGACTGTTGAATTCTTTAAATCCCCACTGGCTTCAATTTTATGCTCATGGATACTGTTTTCGTTTTTAATCATGATTGTGATCATGAAATTATGATTAGTTCGCAAAGGTAAACGGATGTAATTGATATCATTCTCGAAGCGTTCCGAGAGAAACATAAATTGAACAAAGCGAAGTAGCAAAAGAAGAAGTGAAGCGATGAATCTAGGTACAGCTTCCTCTGATCTCTTCTCTAGAGCCAGGCCTGCGTATGCACAGCGGGGTTAGGGCGTTTCGACGTAGATGCCTACATACTGTGCAGTCTATTTTGTAATGCTGTCGCATTTTCTGCGTATGAATAACGCTACAGTTACAATTTGCAGAGAGGATAACGATTTTTATGCTCTGCAAATGCAGTACAAAGCGCTTGTCATAAGGTTGACGGACTCTCAATGCGAAACTATTTTGGAATGAATGTTATCTTATAGGAACCTTGGCGTGCACTTGTAGGTTCGAGAGTATAATTACTTTCTCACAAAGTTTAACCTGTTAACGGTCACCGCCCAGGTGGCCGGTGTTGTATTCACACGGTAGGTGCAATCGACAGCGACCGTGTGAATGCAACAACCACGCGGACATCATATGATGTCAATACCCATTAACAGGTTAACTCTCCTTTTCTGCTTTCAGTAATTGAAACCGACTGAATCTGAACTCGCAGATCTAACGTCGATTCATTTTCTACAAATGTAATTCTATTCCTGAAGAAATTCTTCAATGATGACACAGGTGATAATACAACCAGCCTTCAAGCACGGTGGAAAATATTATATGGTACTTATAGAACGATCGAAAACTTCCAACTTCGATGTCATTAAAACAATATAAGCGACACTCTACAGCACCATCCGAGGTGCCTAACTACCCTTTCGAGGTGACCAAATACAGTCGATGCTAAACTGGCAGCAGGCATTGCTGATCGCTTTTTTGCTGGTGCTTTGAAGGCGAGTTTAGTTTTTCTCCATGGTGAACTGAAGGTGGAGTACCATCTGTGGTCTACTTTTCCTGCCTTCGCGTGTCTCCCTCACACATTTCAACGTTACTGATCACCACTGATCACAGTCCGTCACTCGACCAGACATGACGAGTACGATTCGACAGCCATACCTGTGGTGAAAGTTTAAGTTTAACTAAAAATCTTTGATGTCCTCAGTCACGCGGGCAAGTTGAAATGACTTAAAGCGTTTTCTATGCTGAAATATGAAAAACTAACGCGTGTCTGGCAGTTGTTAGATACAGGCGTGGCCTGCTCAATACGAGTACTTTTGGGGTTGTATAGAGGGTCAGGTATAAACCTAATCTTGTAGTCTAATTTCCTTACACATTGATTGTACTCCTAGCTAAGCCCCAGTCTAACTCCTCTGCCAGAGCATCTCTAATGATACATAGTTATCTATAAATTTGGACGCCCAGCACCGATATCACCGACGGATGGTTGATTTTATAATTATAATAAAATTATTATTATCGGCGGGGCCGAGAAAAAGATATTTGAGTGTCATTCATTGGGTGTGCTTCTTTTTTGAGAATGTCTCTGACTTTTGCAAATGAACGCTCATATACCCTAAAGTGAAAAGTTTCAGACAAATTCCGATTTGCAATTTGCAGTTTTTAATTATTCAAAAATAGTAATCAAAATTACCACGCTGCGATACGATCTTTTTCCTCTTGTTGATGATATTTTTATATATTTTTAAGAGGAAACGTGTCAATCATTTTTGTATATTTACGTTCGTAGTAAAATCTCATAGTTCCAGAATTTTTATAAATTTATCTTGATCGACGACTTCTCAGTTTCGTCTGTCAATATAATATATTTTTGTCATATTTTGCAGCGATCAACAGCGAACCGCCTGCGATACTAATTCATTGCCTCACGCCTACAAAATATCTCTTCAGTATAGTAATGCCCTTCATTTCCCTGGAATTGAAGTCACGTCACTATTATAAGTACGTCAAATAGCAAGCAACCGAAAAAAAATATATGTATATAAATATGAAAACATACATATATAAAATATATTATATAATATATTTTATAATATATCTCTTCAGTATAGTAACGCCCTTCATTTCCCTGAAATCGAAGTCACGTCACTATTATAAGTACGTCAAATAACAAGCTACCAAACCCAGAAAATATTCGCGGCCGAACACGGAACAATTTACGGGAGTCCACGCCACTTTTTCTCTAGTCGAATTCGTCCGAAAAATCTTGCGTGCTTGTTCCGTTTCTTGACATTTTGGTGGCGGGCGAGCAGTGAAGAAAAATTGGTGTCGGAGCCGCAGGGATCAGCAGTGAGAAATGGCCGCTCTCGCAAGGCCGAACTTGGTAAAAATTGGTGCGGGGAGACATGCGTCCCAACTTCGATAATTAGAAACTCGGATGTTCACAAACATAATTCTCTCGTGCTCAGATAAAACAGGATACTTTGTGCAAACTGGGAAGCTGATATGTCCGGGAAAGACACTATTTAAGGTAGGTAGGTCATACAGAAAATGTTTTGTATTTTTGCTGATGCCTGTAAAATGCACCTTAACATTCTTAATTTTATTATTAATATAGTGTATTATTTTAAATTTGTCTGTAGAGGTAATGTCTAATCTCAGTACATGTATTTACTTGTACTTTTTAGAAAGCTTTTGTTTACTATTGAGAATAATGAAAATTGTTAATATTGTTATTCTTATTATAAGAAAAATGTTAATTTATTACCTATCGTTCTACCAGGCTACTTTACTGATTCTACGCACCTGCTGCACCATTAATAAGTGTTACGAGAGATATTTTCTTCGATTAATTCTGTGAACATGGTATTCATTTGTATTAAGCAAGCAATTGTTAAAGAATAACGTTTAACAAAAATATGGTTACCACTTGATGCTTTGGTGAATAAGAAAAGAAAATTCCACTGGAAAAATCTCTATATTGTTCTATGACGTTTATTTTTTGTGCCAACATGCGGAAGGACATTCTGGTTCGCAGCACTTTTGCATGTGCGTTAAGACAGGCGAACACAATGCATTTTTCACGCTTGTAGTACAATGGATTCTTAAGCGGGTGTGCTTTGTTGCTAAGTTACAACTCGCCGACTTTATTTCCGTGCAGAATTGCAACATGATTTCTCATGTTCCTTATACGTGCAGGCACTCCAGGTCTCGCACTCGCCGCCGCGTGCTTTGTGTCCAGTTTTTTTTATCCAACTTGCTATCAAAGATCACTTGTCAACCTTCGGTCCTAATAGCATAATTGTCCAGAACTACCTCTGTTCGCATTGAAATAAATGCACGCCTGTTACGGACCTCCTCGTGATATATTCTACGAAATCAATCAGTGGAGTCAGAATTAATTGTCCTGCACAGCTCGCTGTTTTCCTCGACTGATCCAGCGTGAACGTGGAATTTGGGAACGGCGGCTGGTCATCAGACGCTTGTGTTTCTGGAGGCGAATGGGTCTCTAATGGGTCTAATTTTAAATGGGTCTCTCTTTTTGTTTTTGTATTTGTTTTAAACACTTACGTGCTTAACTGACCGCGTCTGGTGTGGTTTCCTAAAATGATAAACTCCTTCCGGCAAAATTACCTAAGATTATTATTGTCCGTATTGTTAAAAAAATGCACAGTAGAAGATTCAATTCTATTTTTAGATGCTTTTATATTTCATGGCCTCATCAAGTCAAGTCCAGAGGGTGAGGTGGTCTTTGTCTATGGGTTGCCAAAGTTGGGGTATTGATGCGGCTCTTCTGAGTTCAGTGAAGCCGTCGTAAGGTTGCGAGAAATTGCGAAAAATATTGAGGCCATACATAGCAATTGACAAGTTTGTGTACTGCATCGGAAGTTCAAGACGATGAGATATTGCTCCAGATTTTTGATCGATTTGTGACAAAAATTGGCTATTCGTACATAAGGGCACTCTTCTGTACCAGGGACATATTTTAAATGTAGAGTTTGAGTTTAGTACTTGTGGCCTATTGGAATATTTTTGATGTGAAGCTTAGCTAAAATTCGAAATTTTTCTCACTCCATGAGTGGCTGCATATACAAATTGAGTAGCAGTCGCTCCCCGCACAGGAAATTTACAACTTTGCTCATGTTGTACAAAAACAGAAATTATACATTTTAGTGTTTTGCACTGATTATGTGATGGAATGTATGCATACAGTTTTACCCCAAAACATTGACTGATAGCGATTTCGTCGCAGAATTTGACTGTTGGCAATTTCGTCACAAAATTTGATTGCTGGCGATTTCGTTACCAAAATTTGTGACTTATTTTTGACGACTTTCGTCACAAGAATTTCACCGTTTGCAATTTTGACACGAATAAATTGAAATTTCTTTAAAAACATCATTTCTCTTTCTCAAAAATCCAGGCTCCAGATTTAGGATTCAGACGCGGTTGAATAGCAAATTTTGAGCGCTGAATAAAACATCGTCGGAGAAAGGAGTGATAAATAAGAGTAGTACAAAGACAACTAATGAAACGAGTATATATGACATTTACGTTGTAGCTCATATCATCATTTAATTACGGCGCACATAAAATATTAATTCGTTGAGACAAAATGTAACCGATCGCTCCTAAAGATTAAAGTGGTGTATTGTGCCTTGGACGTAGTCTGAATGAAAAAGATCAAATTTATAAAAATGCAGGGTACGTTTGTTTGACAGTTACCACCATCTGGGTGAGAAATTACGCTTCGCTATCAAAATTCATAAACCGTTCAGTTTTCATTTCCCATAAAGAGTAATCACTTCACTGGAAGTTTTAATGATGGGAAATGCAATGGAACTAATAAACCTGAAGTTGTGTCGCATCTGACATGCCTGGCTGTACACATACCGCTCAATGCTCAATAGGACCTACACGCGTTGGAGTGGAAGGCTCGTGGAAGACTGGTCGTGTCATCTATGTACACACTCATTGCAATGCGTACCCACAGAGACGTACTTCTTCACTTCGTAACTTACGCAGCCAAAGCCCAGCTCTCCCTTGGTGTACCTCCCGTATTACACTAGTTGTTTCATCAGTCAAGTGCAGTCAGACTCGTGATGGAAGGTCGACCAGGCTCCGACCTCGTAGCCACAATTATTCTGGTAGCTAACTATGATATTTGGATAACTCTGTTGGTTCCAGTATGCGACGTTAACTTGCAATTCCTGTAGACACATTCAGTGTTTAAACTTTTGTGTATGTCTTAGCACATGTTCCTCTCATTCCATCTATCCTAATCTCAATGTATGTACCTTTAACATTCCTTTTACATCTGACTTAATCCGTTTTTTCAGCCATGAGCTCCCTTCCCTTGTATAATCTTCCGTACGTTTTGAAACAATAACGAAAAGTGATTTACAGAAGATGATAAGTAGTGATATTCCTACCGAAGACAATATCAATACGTTGGTGTTTCGCTTTCATTTAAACTTTAATTTTGCTCAAACTACCTAAATTGTGCCCCATAGTTCCAATTAACGTATACGACTAGAAGAAACTCTGTACCTCACCTTAACGGAACAGCGTAGCTCTTCCTATTTACTCCTGCAGGGCGCACCTTATGTTCAACGTCCATCTCGTGCTTGTTCATTTTAACTTTGCTCCACTTTAACCAAACTTCTTCATACCTACCTTCAGAGATGTGTTTGACGCAACGAAAGTCGCGTAATAGAAGTATTGAAATTTGAAACTTTGTATTTTCAGTTACATTATGTCAACGGTCGACCTTTAATTACTATCCGCACTTTTGTCATTGGCCTCAAAAACTAAATTGCGATTCTTTTTCACAGTGCGAGTGTGAAGTTTGTTACAAAGGTCAGTCTATAAAGGGTAGCCTTTCTCGTGCGTTGGGTTTTTAATGCAAAGGAATTCACTGATATTTCCAACGTTTTCTCAAATATCGATCTGAGACAACTTGGTCATGGACTTTAGCATTTCAAGCTTCCTTTGAAAATAGACGGCTGTCGTATGAGTGGCTCTGTACGAGCTTCTGCTGTAGCGTTCTATCTGACCCTCTGACGGAATTAGTCTGCGCACCTACTGAATCGTTTGAAACTGTTACGCGAGTAGCTTTCTTTGATTGGTATGGGTGGGCTTTTAATAATTGTGAATTAATTATGAAATGAAGTTGTAGAGTTATTTAATACGATAAATTGTAATTCGAAAGGTAAATTTTACTTGAACCAACTTCTTGCGTACCCTGTTCTCGCAGCACTTTTGTGTTAAATTTACTCCCTAACCAGCCCTATTTTTCGGATGCTTTTCATCGATGAGCATTGTTTCTTGTTTCATTCACCTTTGCACCGCTTTAGTCATTGTATGTTTTTTTTAACTTATTCACAGGTAAAAACTTCATACCGAAGTTTATTCCCCCAGTTGTTTAGAAGCGAGAGTTGTTTCTAGCCTGACATGTGGGGACGAGATTTGTAAGAACGTTTGAGCCAGAGATGAGTTATAAAGATCTAAGGCCTCAGCCCTAAGCGCGCAACCTCGAAACATACTCGACAGGAGAATTCTAAAAATTTGACATTCAGTAAAAGTTCTCTAACTAAACAACTACCCTTGTGATCTAGAGATACATAAATGTTGGCTCTCAATGAATATCAATCCTAATGAATGCCAATTTAATCAGCGTCCAACTGTCGGATGAACTTTGAAACTATGTGACAAAGTTATCAGCATGTATCATCAATCTGGGACCCAAGTATCGTAAATAACAGCTACACAAATGTTCATGTAGCATTCTGTTAATTCTGAGAACAAACGGTATTATCAGCTGAAGCAGATGTTGCCGTAGATAAATTACGTGGTCTGTGTTTGAAAGAAACTGCATATGTACAGACAGTCGTCCCCCACATAGAGCGCTACTTGTAGATCGGTTACAACAAACAACAGCTCTATTTTCTTAATTACGTCTTATAACACGCTGTGTTTGTTTCCTATGGCACAAATATTTTATGGATTACTTGATGCTCGCTCTATTTGATACTGCTTTATTCGGGGGACGACTATTTAGCGGTTGTTTGCTGGAACAGATTTAGTGTTCTACACGGGAGACGACTGTATAGTTCATCTATAATTCCATCGGTGTCGGAATTATGACGGAGTTATACATTGTTTATTTCTATTTCTCATTAGAATAATACTTTATTGAACACAGCTGGTATCTTATCCCTTCTTACTGCACAGTTGTTTACGAAACGTCTTAGGAAAGTTCAATACATAATTTTATTATTCATTTGTAAACTGTAAAATGTTTTGGTTGTTTGGTATTGAAATTTGTAACTTGTAATTTAATATAACCTTTCGCCATAGCAATTTTAGGAAATTTTCCTGCTCTGCTTAGATTTGAAATGACCTTCTGAACGAAAAAAATGCTCATGTTAAGAGTTATATTAATGTGCACAAATTATCACTGTATTTGTGTGAAAAAGTCCTGAATATTATGCTGGAGAAGATTTTGAAGACCAGTGTACCTCAAAGTGTTTTTGTGGATTTTCGTTTCGTTATCATTTAAATTGTTTCAGTGGCCTGCTATTCTCGAGGTAACACTATCATGTCAAAAAAATTTGTCGCGTTTGTGTCTTTTAAATCCACGAGTATCACAACGGACAATTAATTTCCACCACAATAATAGATCAAAGTTTCGCCAGATGGATGTCCTTTATTGTAGAACTAGTTGACGCACCCTCCCCAAAAATGGCGGACCAAATGATGTTAAATTCTTAAGATGCCCTCTTATTTACGGTAAGTCTGACATGAAACACTGTTATTTTCAGTATCACTTATACGGACTGCCTTATCTATGTTATTTGTTTGGAAATACGGACCCGGGAATTTTCTCCTGTCTAAATCCTTAAGAGCGTCACAGAGAGACGGCCAGATGGACCCACCAAGTCAGCAAGCAACATTGGGCTATTATTATATAGTGGGATTTACTTTGAATTTCACTACGCCCTCATAATTTTTTAAACGATGTACAGAACGACTGCATTTACTGAATCAAATGTTCATTAACATCATCAAACCATACTTTTTAGTTATGTTTGAATGCGCAACAATGGTCAATTGAATATGGTAGACATCGTTTGATTTACGCGTTGCAAATAAAACGCTAATGTGATTTTCGGATGCAAATAACGCTACTGATATTTACCCACAGCCTCTTTCAGTTATAGCATAATTTATTCCTCGAATAGCACGAGAGCCAGTGAAAAAATGGTAAATTAATTTCAATGGCCTAATTCTTAGTAGACACTTTAATTAACGAATTTTCTTGAGCCTTGTTCCTTTGAATTTGAGTTTTATTCATTTTATTTTTATTCACAACTTCCTCTGACACCCTTGTAGAGCATCCCGTCAAAGTCAAATAACGAAGTATTGTTTCTATGCATCACTGCTGAAGATGCATCGAGGAACTCTGGTACGCTAAGACAACTTATTTATTAGAATAAGGGACGCCCAGGAACGCGCAGGATGATCCTGGGCTAAGACAACCTTAACTGAAGAGAAGTCATAAGAAAGGACTGTCAGTACACTCAGAATATTTACACAGTACACAGAGTACACAGAGCGGTACACTCAGAATACGTAAGCTTATCTAAAGCCTCATCTTAGTTACCTACCTTTCATAGTTTAACAATATCAACCCAACGGTACACTTCATTAAACTAGCAAAACGAGAGCAAGCATCACAAGTCCCCAAACTCACAAATCAAGTGAGGGTAAAATAAACTACAGACGGGCTTGAATTGCTGAGCTGACTTACCATATTCGTCTCCGTCATCACATTTCAGGTGCTTGAATAAACCGAAAAGTATTCTTACATTCAAGCCTTCCCATTTTTCTTTCGTCCATCCCAGTGGTCTCGTCATCATTCCTCCCAGACGGGAATGAGTCCCGTAAAAGATCAAGGTCTTTACGAAGCCTTGGACGTGTTTTCGGCTAGCGAGGGTTCGAATAACTTTTATTTTTTGTAAAGTCGTTTATTGGGGGCCTGTCTGGACAGAGGATAGTCCTCTGGTGACCTCGCCTTGAGCAGTTCAAGCGATTTTTTCCCTAAGCGAATGTGTCATGCGGCTCTAACGAATCCTTAATTATACTACCGCATAACTTTCTCTATTGCTTTTGAAATTTTTTGTCATCAGTAAACACTGAGCCCAGATGCTCCAAAATATGTGGAGTTCACCAACCGAGTCAAATGCGCCTAGAAACACTGTTGAAAAAATAAACAAAATTCAACTATCCTAATTGTTAGAGGCTCATTAATTTTAGCCGTTGATTAAAAAATATATATATGCTTGGTAATTTCTGGTTCCTAGACTGCTCGTATGGCGAAGCAAATGTGACAGTAATTTAAAAACTACTTAGATTTTTCTTTTTTGCGCGCGTAATTGCAGTTCCAGATTGAGTTTGACTCAGGAGCCTCGAAAAATGTGAATTGTTTTTGCTCTGTAATCGTGAGGCCGCAAAACCATGGTGCTCGTTTCTGCTTGAGTTGTGGAGTTTTAACTGATCACTGCAATTTTTAGTGCTGTACCTTCACGTACGTACGGGACTCGATCAAATGTTCAATAGAAGTTTACAGAAGCATTACGTTTTTAAAATACGTTCGTTCCTAAAAGTAGAGTGAAAGGCATTTTGCACACCGACAACGTTGTAAATTAGCTGCGTGTCAAGATGAAGGAAGATACGGAAAGAAAGAGACAGAATCGATATAATTATCTAAAGTATTGTTAGACGAAAATGCTAAAAACTAGAAATGATGAAATTATTGGGCAATCTGCCGATAAAATTATCTCAGTGAAATCAAAGATATTGTTCTGGACAAGTTTAGAACTAAAAATGAACAAGTGTTGTGAGATAATTTCCAATTTAAGAGAATATTTTTGATGAACAGAATTTTTGAAAATTTCTGATGTATGCTCCTTAAAATTTTATCCCTATGCATGCCAGCTGTGCACGGAGCTCACAGGAGCGTAGTCCCTCATTGCAGGTAAGATGGGCTGCTTCGAATATTTTCAGTCCGAAATCTCCAGTCACGATCCTCGCATGCAGTCATTCAGAATTAGGCAACACGAGTTGTCCTTCACACGCGCCATGAAACGCATCGCGTACGGCCATCCACACATAATAAAAGACGTAAATACATAGATGTCTTCAATGTGACCGGAATCCTATATTTTTTCAAAACAAAAGCCGATGTTTCAAGTCTGGAGTAATTGGATTGACATTTTACCCGGATAATACTTTCGCGAAAGAAAGCACGCGCACGCTCAGAGGTTTGGCTCGTATGAAGCACGATGGACAGAGCAACGCACCTCGAATCTAGAGGCTGCCTCACCAAAAGAAGCTCCCAATTATCAAATATTGAAGAAAAATTTCTGTCCCGAGTGTGGTTTTAGAGAAATAAATAAGCCTCAGATGTTATTGTGCAAAATGTTATCTGAACTACATAAATACGAAAGAAAATGGAATCGATTTTGCTCAATGTTACCACAGCTTACTTGGGGAAACCCTAATTACGAGAGCTTGCCCTGTTACTGTAATGGCCCCCCACGACGATGCGCGCATTACAAGAGAACGGAAAATATTAGAAGGAAGATTTGCCATATTTCGGTTCTCTTCTTGGCTTCATTTGATTTATGGGGCATATCTTGGTTCCGCTTTGTTGATTTCAACACTAGTAAGATTGTGGCGCGCAACGATCGACTGTGCGCATAGACTGCCCCGTTAACTCACGCTCCATCACCATAATGATACTTGCTCTATCGACTGCGTCATGGCGGGGATAATTTACTTACGACAGCTAAATGCTTGTTACGTGTACGCCTTGAAATGTCAAGGGTTGAACATGAAATCTGTTCATGGTCCTTGTCAATTGAGCGTCATTGTAGGTGCTGCTATAATACGAGTGATCAGGGCAGGGAAAAGTACCTGCTGGACTCCCGCACACGCGAAACAATTCGTGCCATTTTTCGAAGGGATCGTTAAATGTGGGGTTAGTGCCAAAATGTCAAGGGGCGAACATGATCTCAGCAAAGAAGTTTGTCCCTAACCCGTCTCCCTTCGCGCGCTTTTTGAATTAATGAGATACATGAAGTGATCTTACTGAAAACACTGTACGACGAGGTAGAGTGCAATGAAGGTGAACTAAAGCATTTTTCTTCCCCGGCTGCTTGTAAGATATTGGTACAGATGTATTTTTGAAGGCTTAGATTTATTTGGTAATTCCTCAGCATAAGAACGACAGTATACACGTAAAGCTTGAGCCAGTCTCCCGCCCGTAATTTGTGCTCAGTTTTCATCTATGCCAAAGATTTTATCATTCGAAATATAGGACTTGTCCTAACCTTCTTTTGTTTTGAAAGACTTATTACTTATTTTATATGTAATTTTATCCATGAGTACTCCCTGGTGTACAATAACCTCGAAATCAGGATTTGTGACCCTTTTTCACGCAGCGCTCGCGATAAGAAGTGCCGACCATGTTCCTGCATCCCCACACCTACGTGCTGATATGTGTCTTGCAGCTACTCCTCCTGGCGAAGAAATCCTTGAACGCAATCAAAGTTCGCTCTAAGTTTGCAAAATTCTGGCAATGATTGCCCACTTTTATTGTTGGATCAGCGAACTGTCAAACTGTGATAAACTAGACCTTGAAGGTTTAAAAGTGTGTGCTTCTTTTAATTTCACTGTTTACCGTCATCGCTTGTATCAAACGTGTGAGAAATATCGAGCTTCAGTTCCCACTTTGTCTTTAAATTCAAATGGTTTATTTTGAACTTTTGCGAATGTGTCGAATGTCCTTAACTTAGATCAGAAAAATCTTTTGTTTTCTTTGGGAGGAAATTCGCGGCGATGATTATTGGAATTTTAGTCAGACGTCCGAAACTATTTTGTGAATTTCACTTTTATTCAAGTCAATTTCCAGTTTTTCCATGAATTAATGAGGGAAGAATAAGGAACATATTTTTCATACGTGGTTTACGTTTTGTTGCGCAAAATAAAATAGCGATAGACTACAGATTTTACTGTTCTGAAACACGTTTTTTAGCGCTATTTTTCTCTAGTTTTAATGGTCTGTTGTCGTTCAATAGTTTCATTCAATTATTTTTCTGCGCTTACCTATGTAGTTGTTCTCTTAAAATATTCATGAAGTGTTGAATGAACATTCACACTCGTGCCCATGCAGCTAAAGCCTTCTCATAAACTGACAAGATAGTCGTGATGAATACCCTTGAGGTTTGTTTTCGGTATCACATTGACATAACATCCACAACACTTATGAACTTAAAGCTTAACGAGGTCGCACAAACAGTGAACCTAGCTCAGCAAGAGCTACCGCAACTTGTAAAAGTCAGTAAATTGTCAATACTTGTCACTAAAATTCCCCATTGCCCTTTACGCGCTCCGTTTTACATAGTGGCCGTCATTCCTCGCACGATTATGGGAAAAAGATGCAAACCCTCGCTTCCCCAGCCTACTTAATTAAACATAATTGGTGTCTATATGTAAGACGGTCTTCTTCCACAGTCATCTTCAGTTAGATGTTGCAGGGTGGTATGAAGCATGGAAATCAGTGCCACCACCACCACTACTGCAGCTACTGCTGCTACTACTATTACTAATACTACTACAATTTCTACTACTGCTACTACTACTACTACTCCTACTACTACTACTACTACTATATTACTGTACATCAAGGAACGTCCCTTTATGTCCTGAAAGTATTCTAAATTAATCGTTTTATATATGAGGTATATGCTGATCGTTATGGAACACGAGAGCAGAATTTGCTACATATTGCTCTGCTGCATTTTATAAATTGTAGCACGCTAAAAAAAAGAGAGACAGTGGAATGTAAGTAGTAAACAACCGAATACATGCATCCAATCGTCGTTTTAAAAATTTTCCGTCCAATTGACACGAAATTACCTTCGCTATTTCTTGTGACCAGGCGTTGTACGAAGACCTGAAGGTGCAAACAATGTGTCATACGTGAAAGTTTCCTTGAGGTACACCATTTTATCGATGGGGGATCCGATGTTCCCAGGCCTGCTCTTCCTGTGGGTTAGACATAAGAGCTTCCTCACCTGCTCGACGGTCTCTTCCGACAGCCGCTGTTAGCTTCCGTACCACTCTACCGTGTGCAGTCGGCAACCCTCATGCAAATTTTTGGTGATTTGTCCACACCAAAATTCGACGCCTGTTAGGTAAACAAAACTAATGTTTGATCTTTACCGGATTCCTCACAAACGAGCGCTTCACGCTCTTTCCGACTGAGTGCAAGTGTACTATAACACACACTACGCCTTGTTTCCCTGAGAACGAAGATTCTGCGAATGGCCTGGCAATTAAATGTAGGTATAAAATTATTTTATCAACTTAGTATCGAAATGGAGATTCTTCGACCAACCGAACATTGGTTATGGTATCAAACCACGGAAGGACAATTTTTTCTCTAGAGCGCCATATATTTAATCAACAAATTCAGCAAAACTATACTGCCTATGATAACTGTCTAACGTTCTTAAACAATTGTAGGTTCCTGAAATGCACGAAACCTGTCAAGGTTGAAAGCGGACACTCGTACTCACGAACGCGGTCTGTATGCGTACACTTTGTGTGGCATATCCCTTAGTGTGGCGCGACAGAAAGAAGTCCGTACTGTGCTAAAATCATACCTTCTGAAATATTGTGCTTGATGTGTTGAAAGTACGGAATGACTATTTTTGCGTAGCCGAACGGTAATTTGAGTACAGAACACAGAACAGCAAAATAATGGTTGAGGACAAGCGAGAATCAATTTGTATGCCGTACCTCGATTTTAAGGGACCGTATATGTCGCACAATTCAAATGTACCCTGAAACACACACGGAAGCATTTGGGTGAATTAATTGGATCACGAGTTCACCGGCCACTTTTTGCCCTGTTTACTTGCCTTGATCGGGACGCACTCCTTGTTTTTGCTCCCTTTACTGCAGTCCTGACGCACATAACGCCAGCGAGCGTTGCTGATTCCGTGTGCGCCTGACGCTCCACCGCCTTAAATGCCTTCAAAATAGGGTTGACATGTTCAGCAGTAGGGACCTCACGCTTAATGTGACGATATTCATGCTGTCTCCAGGTCTTTAGTTTGAAATCACTTCTTTAGTTGTTGCATGATATTTAGGTTTTCCATACATGCTTTAAGTCAAGAATCGTCAATTTTTCTATGTATATAGGTTGCCCTAGAAGCCTTGTGGCTTATTTGGGCCGACGATTAAAGTATATCCTATAAGCCTAATTCATTCTTTTTCATTGCTTATTGGTTGTATCACTTCGTCAAATGCAAAACGCACGCGTTATATACATGTAGATGTTTAAAATGTTTCAAAATACAGTCGTGTATGTACATTGATTCATCGCGCACGGCTTCTAGTAGTAGCACCATTATTGATCGATTATTTTGCACTGGTGACGTTTCACCGCAACATGTTGATGACCTCAACAAAATATAGCACGAATTATCTTGAGATTTGAACCTTTCCATCTGGCAGGCGGTAGAAGGGGGTCTATTATGCCCACTGAAGTTGAGGGCGGCAACAATTCATGCTGTCAATTACACTTCATGCTGTCAATTGCACTTCATGCTGTCAATTACACGTCTTTTGGAACTCCATCCTTGCAGGTGAATGCCAAGCACAGTGAGTTGAATCGTCCTGAATATAAATGCGTAAGAATAATTCCTGCACACAAATTTTACCCCGAATACGAATAGTATCTTATGGGTCATGAGTTGAAAGTGAAGCCATTTTGGCATTTGGTGATAGATTTGAGAGGCAAAATTAAACTGTTTCTGAGGGTACGAAAGAATAAGAGTTACTTAATCTTTGTTGAAATTCTCCAGCTCCATGCTCAACTTTTGCCGACTTCGCCATCTTTATCAAAACCGGATTTTGATTGCCACTTCACACGCATAGAAAAGATCAGAGCTGAATTCGTGCAGTTAACGTTGAACTTTGCATCACCACGAGCCATATAAACGTTCCTCTGGTTGTATTCAATATATTTTTGCCATTTAGTAGTGATGCACTAAATATTTTTGATATAAAATATATTTTTGAACTGAAGAGTGATACAACACTTTATGCATCGTGAGTAAATTGTATTATATATTAAGCATTATCTCCGCCAGATTAAAATAGTTTATTAATTCATATTCATGTCAGTGCTTATACATTCGCAGAGTAAGGAAATATTCTGACAATATTTATACGTCATATTCAGGGAACATAAATTATTTTCAGCGTAATGAATTTTATTTCTTCGCCTTTATCTGTACTCATTTGTGACATATTTCTTTATCGTCCACATGCAAATCACGCTGCTCATTTTTCCATAACTCTAGTTTACAGTGCGTGTCCTATAAAACTGGTTTACTATACGTGCTCTATAAAACTATGTAGTTTACAATAAGTGCTCAATAAAACTAGTTTACAATGCGTGTTTCGTAAAACTAGTTTACAATACGTGCTCTTTAAAATTAGTTTACAATACGTGTTCTATGAAACTAGTTTACAATACGTGCTCTATATAACTAGTTTACAATACGTGCTCTATAAATTAGTTTACAATACGTGTTTTATAAAATTAAACATTTGAGGGACACCGTATCACCATAATCAAAGTGTCGTGATCATTTTACGATCTCGTACGAGACATGATGCATCAATATCAAAATTCTGGCTGTTATCAGATTTATCAGGGCATCCGCGGTTGTTGAATACCTCTATATACATACATCAAATTTCGAGAAGCTTTTTTTGAATACTCCAAGGAAAGTAAGAAATTCAAGCGTGGAAGTACCGTGCATCCAATGTTTTCGATTACTGCCACTTTTGTCTTGTAATTGTTCTATTCCCTCTCACAGTATAATACACGTACATATATTATAATATTCCCTAATATCAACATGCGTACAGTATTCTTTCAATACATGAGCAAGCATCGAGCTTCACATGCATTTCTTTATTTTTTCCGCATTTATAAGGTTTGTCTCGTGGGCTGTTGCAGGTGGTGGGCGGGCAGATCACCTACGCCAGCCTCAGGGTGTCCGAGACCAACTGCCCCGCCAGCAGGGTCAACAGTCTGCACGGCTGTAACGTCGACCGCTCGCAGGTTTGCAAAGTTTCCCCCAAGTCACTTACAATGTGATCATTTGGTCGGTGTAGTCTATGTTGCTGTCCACTTGGGTGAGCTAAGTGAGATTTTGTGTTGGCTCTGGAGATGCTTCAATAGGAACTTAAAAGTATTATGTAAAGAAGCGTGTGCACAAAAAGGACTATTTTAATAAATTCTCTGTGGTTGTGTACTCTGTTTACGGCCAGATTCCTGAAGCGCTCAGACGCCTCTCACAAACGTCGGTTATTTCTCTGATCGCACTGAGGTAACGAAATGCTCTACAGCCGAAATATTTCGGCAAATTCCGATTTAAAATTTAAACTAGTAATTTTATATTCTAGTACTCCTCAACGCGAATTCCCCTTTTCTTCCTACTCTAATTATCAAACATACCAGAAGAAAATGAGCTTCCTTGATCTAGGGAATTCGTCTTGTTATGCAAAACTTGGTAATGAATCCATAAAGCACTTCCTCTCGCAAACAATAGCGGCCAACAATAGCGCAGGGCTGCTGTTAATGAGTACATTAATTACTCTTGTCCTTCACACTTCAGGGTCCTTTACCTGCCTTCCATTTCAACGCTTTTAGTGATGCCAGTCATCAGGAGACTTGAGTTAGTACTGTATTTCTTCAGTCACATTTTTTTCAGCGCCAATAAAAGCCATGCGTGTTGAAGAGTCTTCTACTCGGATATTTTCATTTCTGTAGTATGTACTATAGTATCTGTTCATGAATTGAGTGCAGCATTAAGACGTGGTAATTTGTAAGATCTGGATGGATGATCCAATAATTTACATTGAAATCTGGTGCCGAGGTCTTTGTATTTTCTTTTCTGAGTGACTTTGACGTCGATATTTACGGTTTTGAACTTCAGTTTCGTTGGCACTGCATGAGTTTAAACTTAAAAAGCTCTCTGTTTGTCATGCTGGAGTCCCCATGCAGTCTCTCACTCGTTGTGTTGAATTCATAAATTTATAAACGCTCATAGCCAGTCCTGCTGGAAATGCTTATGAGTTTTTAATCAACTAAAGAGATAAATATATATTTCATTCTTCACAGGTGTTTCAAATGTGTGAGGTTCATGCTTCTGATCTTCTGATAAGAAAATAGTTCACTGTAAAAAAATGTCTCCGAAACAAATCGTCTTAATAAGACTTAATCAAGTCCACAAATGCAGCTTAGAAAATCAATGCTTATGTTGTATTTATCACTTTTAAAAAGACCTTCTAAATGAATATGTTAATACATATTGAAGTTCTCTATGCATTTCGGAGGCATTAGTGTTGAATATGTAGCATATTTCTGACTTGAATATTGTGTACTTGTGTATTTATTTTATTACTTTAGTTAATCTCGAACTTTGTTGGTTGACTGATTGTTCACAGCACGGCAGGTACATAGTTCGAGCTACATAAAAGCTGACAAAAGTAGCTAGTAGTTTTATGTATCGAAACGAATCTGAATGTAATTTTCAGGACTAAACTGCACGATAATTTTGAATTGTGAAGAATAGTTGCAACTCCTAAAAGAAATTTGAGGTACGGGTACGAGAGGCCGCATTGCTCTCGTAGCACCACATCGCAAACTTTTACGTCCAGGTCAATTTAAAACACAAACTTCTGAATTTGCCGTAATTCTGCCTATCAATATTAACCGCAGAGAAATTTTTAGTTTGTTTGTTTATTTACTAGATCTGCGTGAAAATGTGTTTGCTTACTTACCTTGCATAATGACAGAGATTCTAAATTCAGCCATATTTTAGTTTTTCATCTTCGAAAGACTGAGATGTTCGACCCGTACACTGCAGGGAACTATACTAAGACTGCAGCTCGGTAACTTTGAAGAACCTCTGAGGTCCGTTTCGTCCCTGACCTTTGGAACCCTTAAAGGTTCGCGCCCAGAGCGCATTTATTGCTCGCCCTCTCGTGTGCCACAGACGCCTCAAATATATGAAGGGTTGTCCCTCCCTGTCAAGGTTGGCATGCATTGCGTTAGATTAAATATTCCACTTCTAAATCCGCAATGACAGCATCCGTAACGCTTGAATGCTCAATTTTTTTATTTCTGATAAAACACCCTATTTACCAGATCTATCCTGCGATGTACCGTATTTCTATCATTTATCATATTCCAGTAAATCACCTTTGCGAAGGCAGCCGTTCCTGTTTTTACAACACCGCAGCTTTACAGACGCACTTGCTTGATCTACCATTCATGACACAATATTTTGACTCGTTGCATGCTCACATGCCATGTCTCTCGCATAGTTGCAATGTTAACATGTCTCCCCGCTGTAAAATGGCCAATTTCGTAATAATTGGAACACATATGTTCTGACTAGTATTGGACTGCACTTGCTTGAGACGCAAAAGACATTCTAGGTTCTTATGTACTTAATTGCACTGTTCCGCTCTCTGCAGCGATGTGTGTGTCTGTCGCAGCATTTGCCTGCGGAGTATGTTATCGTGTATAGATAAATAGCTGAGTTCTTCTAGAGGTAGGAGCTAGCAACGGTTACAAGTCCGTTCTTTAGCATTGGCCAAAGAAATCCATGTATCACCAAGATGAGGATAGGAGGTCATAAACAGAGCTCACATATTTGTGTACTTAGCCGAACAGAAAATATGTGCATAGTAGGGTACGTAAATGCTATTCATACGAGTGAGCGTGCATAGAAATGTGCATGTACATTTGCGTGCCGGTGGGGCCGGCGAGTGAGTGAGTGCAGGCATGCAGGTCGGGTTGTGTGGCACTCACCCGTAGTACATAGGTTGTCACACTCGCCACTGCGGACAAAGCTCAGCGTGTACAGTACATATATCTCTGTCAGAAACTTAACGTAATTAGGTGCCGCTCGCCTGTTCGAGGTGCATTCAAGTATCATGCGTAGCTGTGCCACAAACAACATGTAGGTGAAGAAAATTAAAATAAGACTTAGTGTTTGTTATCGAAAATGCTTTGGAGATTTTGTCCGAAACATTAGTCCATGAAAATAGTTTCAACAAATACGATGATGAGAATCATACACTATAAGAATAGAAACGTCAGGGATAGTTTGATTACCTTCCCTTTGTATATCGTTGTATTTTCAAAGCTCGCATCTTTCATTTTCTTCTGCATTTACTGTATACCCAAATCGTCTGCGCTTGAACCACAAATTCATTAGCAGCTTAAATGCGAAAAAACCTTTTTGATCAAAAAGTGATAAGTTAACTTGGAATTTTATTCACTTCTAAGTTCTCAGTAAAGTTGATATTCAAGCACTGTGACGATTTATGCTACGATATCGTAAAAATGTCATAGTCTGCAAGTGACTCAAAAACTCCATTTGCTGACCCACCCACCTGGAAGGCAGCGTTGTACTCCTGGTCAATACATCGTCATATGCAGGGTAACACATAATACCCTACAAACCTGGTCAAAAGAAAGAATTATAATGAGAGATATCCCGAGTATTCGCTTCGTTTTGAATCGAATATTTCACGAGCACACTCGTCTAAAGATGAAAAATTCGAGTTGAGTTAAAACGAGTATACTCGTCCGTGCCGGCGAAGAGCAAGGTCTTCTGAGTCATCGTAATGGAAAGAAAAAAGGCAAAGCTAAGACCTAGTGAAACGATATGCACAAAATTTTATTTCATAGTGTAGTGTGAATGCATTAAATTGGAACTTATTGGCAACCAGTTTTCGTTTGGCACTTGGAATGACTTGCGTGGCAGGGTAAGCAGCAGACGATGAACAACAGACTGTTTTGTTTGACTTCTCCCTTTCCCCTGACATTCACTGCGCATGACGTTCTAATCTCCATTTTTGTTCTCATCTCCCTTTGAAATAGTTTTTTCTTACAGAAAATGACTCGACTATCACGAGAAGTCTATTTTTGTACTGTTATCGAGATGATAACAGTACAAGCGTGCTCGACCCTCTGCAGAGTTGAAATCTCGGCCGTGACTGTAAAATAAAAATCGTATAACTGATGCTCATAGAAACCCTGTTGTGCCTTGAGGCAATTGATAATGCGCAATGAGGCACATTTTTTGTTCCATTATGCATTCCTTTAATAAAAAGTCAATGTAGGGTAAGAATATTAAATTTGTTACCGTGCATTTGATGTTTAAAGTTTGTATACAATTTACAGGACTCGTACATCTGCGAAGTGGCTTTCTGGGAGCGGCCGTGGCTCAACGTCACTCGGATTCTCGATGAAAAAACTGGGTGAGTTCATATCGAGCTGCAGTAACAGCCCGTATTATTAACCCTATAACGACCGAATTACGTTTGCAGTAAGGCTGCATTTAGCTTTGCCCGAAAAAGTAGCTATAGTCTACTCTTATGTATGCATGCAATGAGACTACTTTTAGGAATTTTCGAGAAACTGCGGTGTAGTTATGAAACTGGACGTTAGATCTTTTTTTCAATAGCGGATAAAACCTTTCGCAGGCTAGAACGAGTTATTTTATACTCGTTGTTACCTATCTTGACTTTTTCAATATTGTACGAGTTTGCTCGCCAAATGTTCTATTCAAAGCGAAAAATTCTTGACAGGAGTTCATTCGTCCTTCCTTGACCTCTCTCGGTCCAAACCGACCTTTCCCGAGAGTAAGCATACGTCTCGAGCGAATAAAGTTTTCCCAAATTGTGCGTCTGCAGTAGAAATCCTGGCATGGAAAGGCTTTAAAGAAGTCTGAGCTTCGCCTTGACGAGTATTGTCGGTGCCTGTGAACTGTAAACTGATGCCTGTATTTTTAAGAAATATAAAAATTCTTCCCCTGTTAAAAATTGTGCACTCGAACTTTACAGTATATTTTCCAGTTACCGAATAATAAAATCATGCTCTCCTGTTGCAGATTATTCTAAATGTGAATAGTATGTCTACTATAAGGGTATATAAAAAATATGAGAGAAATATTCTTCATTCAAATCATACATAGTTACCAACAGTAGTTACCCAAGTGCAGAAGTTAACCCTAGAGAAGCTTGCTAAAATAATGAGTAAACATAATTTCCCAGACGTATCCTAACTATCCGAGTTCGTTATACTGTATTACGTCAGTGAACAAGTCGGTTCTATAAATGACGTTGAGTGCCACCGTTTCTGCTACTATTTAATTATGAAAGTAATCGCTCCCGTTTAGGTTGAGTAAGTAGTGTGCAGCCGTATTAGTCCCAAAATTTAATTTGTATCTTATTGTCCTGAACAAAATCCTCTCCATTGTTCTATCACTACATATTCCAAGTTACAGCTCATCAATTAAAAAGAACCCGTGACATCACATAACTGCGGGTCACCGTAACTCGTGTCACACAAAATAAGCTGCACGGCGCTCAAATAGAGTGTCGCCACCGTAGGGCGTCACTTCTGGGCTTGATCCAACCACTGCACGCTGATTCCAAATGCAAGTTAATTGCACGTCCTCGATAACTTTGTTGGTTACAATATGTGTATGCAGTGTAAACGAGGGGAGCACATTGCAACTCTGTACTTGGGCAAGAAGCCCATATCTAGTATGCGAGTCTCATTTTTTCTCGGTATTTTAGTGATCTTGACAACTTCTTCACCATATTTGTGTTAAACATAGCAGTGTGAAGATATGTTGGTGATTTTTTATCTCGATAGCGGTATAAAATTCGCACTTCACTACTTTAGTCCGTAACACAAAGAGGTGCAGGACTGATACACGGAGGGGTGTCGCCCCTGCACGGCTGACACGGGTGTTAATTCAGCCAGAGTCACGCTGCATGTTTCACAGCTCTGTCGACTCCGCCCTGCCATGGACCTCGCTTTAATTTACTCAATGCTAGGCCACCCTGAACCTCAGGTAGCCCTGTGTCACTCTTGAGCGACGAACGCTCGTGTAAGATTTAAACGTATTTTTCTCTTGCTCGTCTGGGGTTTGGTTGCCATGGATCTCGCATTAAATTGCTTTAACGCTAGGCTGTCCTGAGCCTCAAGTAGCAGTGGGTTACTTTCACGCTTGAGCAATGAACGTTCTTCTTAGATTTGGATGTATTTTAAGCTCAGGTCTGTTCTGTAGGAACTTGATCCCTAAGTTTTTGCTGATTTCCAACATAAGATCAATTCCATGTTCTCGACAAACTTTATGCCTCCGGTATCGATTTAAAATTCACAGATTTGGAACAGGTTTTGATCGATATCCAACGGGAAAGTAATTTTCAAAGTATTTTCGGGGAAGCAATTCGTTTCCTTTTGGTAGCGCTCAGCGTAGTGTAGCGGAGGTGCCAGCGCTATTCCTCAACTGAAATTCATGTCACTTTCTGTTAATTTTATGTGGCCGGCCAAGCTTCAGCCATTACAATTAGGCTCCACGTAAATCGCATCTAGTGATGCCTCGAGCTCTGGGTAGCTGAGGTGCGGCGCAGTTGCGGTCCCAGGTGCTGTAAAGCTCTGCCTGAACAGTCGTATGTACCCCCGTAGAGCGCTAGGTCGGTTCCAGCAAACGTCCGCTCTACAGTCGCCTCTCGGTGCAGCGGTATCAAATAAAGCAAGCATTAAATGCAACGGGAAATATTTGTGTCGTACAAGGAAATAGAGCGGTTTATAAGAGGCAAATAAGAAAATGGAGCGGTTTTTTGCAGGAACCGCTTTATCACTGTATGAAAGGGACGACTGTGTCTTCGTTGGGGGTTATTTTTTCCTTCTCCACTTTCGCTGATGTCTTGTTTTCTGGCGAGAATTGTACTTTCAACCACAAGTAACACTTGATACCTAAACCTATGAACGCTATACTGATAAAACGGTGTGTCTTTTACATATGTGTCATCAGTAACTTGCTATATTCTTTTTTCTGCGGTTGTCTCACACAGTAATAAATCTCAATCAACTTTGTCTTATTTTTTCGTCGAGGGCTACTATAAACACCGTACATCTATCGTTAAGAACGATGAGTTCTCACTGATTTCTAAAAAAATAATTATGATGCGTAAAATCTCATATATGCGTTTCTAGCACAAGCGCATGATGCGTTATTTTGCAAGGGCACCCGCTGCACCATCAATTATTTACTTATTAACTATTTTTCATGTCACGAACAAGTACCTTGATTCTTTACGCCCAAAATTAGGGTATGCAATTTATCTTGCATTCGGCGAGGGAACGAAGACCTAACTGTGTTAGAAATTAATGAACACACACCAAAAGGAGCACGCATACTTCGAAAGCGCATCATGCAGCGAGTTTCCTTATGCATAGATCATAAATTGAAGCCTTAACTTCGTGAACATATTTTAACGTATATCATTTGATCGGTCGGCATAATGACAGTTTCTTGCCTGTATCCCGTGCTTTGGAAAACATCGCTAGAGCCTTATTTTGTTCTGTGAACGGTAAGCGTAAAATTCATGTCAACCGGAACCCGAATTGGGATGCAAGCTCATGATTAGAGCCCCATTTTCTTTTTTACGGCAGCTGAACGAAGTATAAGTGAACAATATGTTGATTGAATGCATTGAAATGCAATTTATTTAATAATACATCAAGTATTATCATAACATATTACTCGATTTGTTCAATTCCAATTCATGATCGCTACCCCAAAACTGTGTAATATTAGATCGTGGTGAAACTTATTTACGAAAAGTGAAAGGAACTTCATTGCAGAGCAGTTGACATTACAATGTAATAATTCTTCAATGCATTTTAGTTAATGATAGAACACAATAACGGTTGTCCTTGGCCGAGCCAATACCCACTTGTACACCTGAGTGCTGAGGGAATGTCGGGTTACACCTTTCTCTCCCCTGAGACCCCCTCACGTCACCACCCACTGTTGGGGAGGAATGCTCGTCGCTCGACCAACACATAGTACATGCTCTTCTTTTCTAAACTACGCTCAACATGACCAATGCCCCCAGTATTACGATGCATGAATCATAGGTGGTAAATAACCTTCATCTTTGTGCCCCAGATGTGCCGAGACTGAGTCAGATGTGGATTTCGACGCTGACGACTCCCGAGAGAGAGGCCGTGTGATCGAGGGAGAGGAGGTGGGAGGCGTGTGGTCTCCCAGCCCTGCCCTCCCTGCAGGGGTGACACAGCAGCAGCTTGCTGTGGAGGCCTTCAACTACGTGGACAGCCACTCCGACTCCAACTTCAGGGGCTACCTAGCCGGCCACTCGGTCCACTCTGTGCTGGTGAGCGTCCCAGTTTGTGCCAGCGTGCGGTTGGCCACTCAGTCCTGATGATCGAGTGATCGAGCGTCCATCACTACGCTCAGTGCTGAGGGACTCCTTAGATCTCATACGTATGGTTTTTACTTCATGCTACGCTGAGAACGTTTTTATAAGACATTGTATTAGGAGTCAACTAAATACGTTAGAACTTGTCTGGAAGGTATTGTATTAGGAGTCAAGTAAATACGTTAGAACTTGTCTGAAAGGTATTGTATTAGGAGTCAACTAAATACGTTAAAACTTGTCTCGAAGGCATTGCATTAGGAGTCAACTAAATACGTTAGAACTTGTTGGAAGGCATTGTATTAGGAGTCACGTAAATACGTTAGAACTTGTCTGGAAGTTAATTTCCACAAATTCTGTGGGGCGAGTAAGAGAAAGACTTGAGGGATAGTTGTTAGTATTTATTTTTAGGGTCTGTATGGAACACTAATTTCAATGCTTTGTTTCTTTGCATCTAAACAGTCTGATTTTACCTGTTTACACAATAGGAGTTTCGAACGTGTCTTCTTCTCACAAGAACGACCAAATTGTTTTAGGTTGAATGCTAGGGCTTGTGAATTTCTTTCCAGATCATCTGAATCTCACCAACTCGGTGAGCAAGCGTCTTCAACTATTTTCTTAGAATTGAGGACCACATTATCCGTAAAAATAATGATCATGAGCTCGACTCAGTATTTTTGTCTTTACTCTCAATTTAGCACAGAAAATTTTCCAATTTATTCCCGAATAATTATATTAATACCAGGAATTTCATAGGTAACAGTATACTCAATCGAGTACGAATGGGGAATGAGTTTTTAGACGTAATGAAAATTAGTCCGAGATCGATGAAAGTAACGTCAGCTTTCATTCGATATCGCTCGCTGGAACACAATCTAGGTACTCCCAAAAGACGGACGGAAGATGTGTTCTTTGCACCGCTCGCAGCGAACTTGACTTCTCCTCCTCCTAACTCCCTTTCCCTCCTCAGAACGACGCAGCCCGAAACTTGACGAAGGTGCAGGTTTTTGTGGACTACGGCTTCACGGTGTGCCTCAAGCTGGACTGGACCATGGGTGGACAGAAGGATCCCAGGTAGATTTTTCTTTCTTATTATTACTAGCACACGAGGCCCCAGGAGCACCCCAGGTAGGTTCTTATTTCTCATTATATCTAGTACACGAGAGCCCAGAAGGACCTCAGGTTAGTTTTTATTTCTTGTTATTACTAGCACACGAGACCCCAGGAGCACCCCAGGCTGGTTTTTCTTTCTTATTATATCTAGTATACGAGACCCCTGAAGGACCCCAGGTTGGTTTTTATTTCTTATTATTACTTGTATATGACACCCCTGAAGGACCCCATGTTGGTTTTTATTTCTTATTAGTAACAGTATTGGAGATTTGTCAGAAATGATTGGTTTTGTGATATTTATTCAAAAGTGAATGATATTTTTCCCAGTGATGTATGCAATAAGTCACACGTTCTCTTTCAGTCACACTTCAAAAAATACATAGAATACAATTACGTATACGGTAATATTCTCCCATGAAATACTGATAAGGGGAACGTAGATACCAACCAACTAAGCAAGTGAACAACCAACAATCTGTGTATTATTATATAGTAAGATTCCTTCTCGTCCCACTTTTTACGCGTACTCCCACACCTTTGATCTTCTGACAATCGCCTAGTTAAGATCGACTAAGCTCTTTGCGGTGATTTACACTTGTGATAAATGTACTTCGTAATGCCAGTCTTTAGTTACATCTGATTTCTATACGTTCCACTGATCTAAGTCCCGAACTCGCATGGAGGTTACTCACGATTTAAAATGATGAAATAATTCATTCTTGAGTATTGCTACGTCAGTCAACAGCATGGTTGCTGAAGAAAATTGAATAACCGAAATTTGATTTGATTTCGTATTCGATCGATCATTCTTGAAATTTTAAGCAGATCCATCAATAATACGTTTTTTAATTTAAGTAAAGACTATTTCTCTCGGGCTTTCTATTTTCACATCATTCTCATCGTAACTGATTTTTTTCACGAGGTCTACCGCTCTTTTAATTTGCTTCCGCCTCTTAACAATGTGCGTGCAACCGTCGTTTAAAGACCCCTGTTGTGTCGGATTTGTGGAGGCCCACGTGTGCAAATTTCGTGAGCCTTACGTGTACAAATTTCGTGAGCCTCACGTGTACAAATTTCGTGAGCCTTACGTGTACAAATTTCGTGAGCCCCACGTGTACAAATTTCGTGAGCCCCACGTGTACAAATTTCGTGAGCCCCACGTGTTCAAATTTCGTGAGCCCACGTGTACAAATTTCGTGAGCCCACGTGTACAAATTTCGTACGGTGTTGCAGGAACTGCCCCGTGGACACCTCCCGCCCCGGCTACTCGTGCGCCCTGTCCCTGCTCTACCACCCCCACCACCTCATGCCTCTCAGAGTCGCCCACGGGGACGACACTGATGACCTCAAATGCACCAAAAAGGTGAGCTTTCACTGGTTTCAAAGGACTCCGACAGACGAAGCTCGCCCGAAGAATGTAAGGCGACTTTCCATAGTGTCCTCAGAGATAGGCTGAATTGTAATAATAAAAGTTCAATTTTGGAGTTCTTTTTAATTCGGAAGTACCTTCAGACGGATCAAATGGAATTTTTTTTCGGTGAATTGAAAAGGTATGAGTTTAATATTCGATAAGTTTAGTTGACATCGCAATTGGCATAGAATGTACGAAATAAATGTTTTCAAACTAATGATAGGAAGTAAAAGAAAGTGTTTGTTACGCCAACAAAGTTGATATGCCAAATATACCGTTCATGTTATTCTGAGGAGCCTTCGGTTGTGCATCTGTAATAACTTGCAGAAATAATTTTTGAATTTGTCGGCGTATCTAAGAAATAATTTACTTCCCTACCGTGACGCTAAAACTTGAGTGAATCATGTGTAAAGGCTCCCTGAAATTCACCTACGGGCAAGTTATCAGTACATACATATATGTATTCATGCATCATGTTTTTCTCTAATGAATTAGGTAATCTAAATGTTCATCTATTGACTGACATGAAAGAAACTGACTTTTTGCCCCTTTTGAACCCGACGGCTAAACTCCGTACGGTGTATGAACAGTTTCTTCAGTTCTTTGCATCATTTGTTATCTTCTCATGGGCTTAATTGATATTTGTGTTCTCAATCACATCGATTTATTTCACATCTTATAACTCATAGGAACTGTTAGAAGCGAAATTTAACGCTAAGACCTTGAGGAACAGCTTAACACAGTACTACCACCCCCAAGTTGAGAGAGCTGCCACATGCACACCAGGCTGTCATCTATGCCTGGGTTTCTCAACCCAGGCTGGAAGTACATGAAATATTCAGATAATGAAATAAAATAGATATTTATACTGACAAAATTTAGTACCGATTTATCGCTTTCATTCTTAATGTAGGTTAAAAAGTTGTATCTGCCGGGCGTGGGAGGTTCGGGTCAATTTTCTTAAGGGTTCATCCGTAAACAAAGGTTGGGAACGACTGATATCTGCTGTGGTTGGGCCCGCTCACCGTAGCAGCGCGCAGTGTGTTCAAGCCATGCTATTCACAGCTCTCAGCTCTAACATTCAAGATAGTCAAGATAACAAAATTGTCTTCTCAAACAAATTAGTCTTTCCAGCTGACCAGCACGACTCGAGCGACGGCTTCCGGCTTCCAGGGCGCGACTTCCCAAGTCTCATCCGTTGCTCCAGGCGCCACGATCAGCGGCGCCAAAGAACTGGAATCTTGTCCTGGCTGCCCGGTCCAGGCCGCCTTGTCCGACCCTGCCATACTCTCCATGCTTAACTTCGCAATTGACGAATTTGACGAACTCTATTCGGATGACCATAACCTCCATAAGCCAGTGTCTCTCATCAGTGCGTACACGCAGGTGCGTACGTGTGAGGATGTCGAGTAACAAGGTGTTCCTTGGAGATGTTTAGGCCTTCACGCCCCGGCCACACTGGGGTGCCGCTGCGTTACGAGAAAGAATTATTCTCTTAGAGCGTGTTTGAAACACTGATGATTCATTTCGAAGTACAGGCGATGGTCAAATAATTATTGTCTGGTTAACCTGAAATTGTTGTTACTCTAATGACGTAACATTTAGAATGGACTAGTTTTCAGGTGTCCGCGCTTCTATGCACTCGTATTTTCCTACGTGAATCATAAAAAATAATAGTTTAGCATGTTCACATACCACGAATTCGATGCAGTGAACTGATAATAAATATTCCATAAAATACATTCTCTTCATAACCTTTCCTAGTCCCTGAATAATGCTTTCGCATTGTACAAAATGAATCCTTACTTCAGCCGTTACTTACTTTTAATAAGCCCAACTGTTAATTTTACTGTGCATTTTAATACCCGGAAAACTTTTACTCACATAACACTTATCACTTTCTTTCGCTCGTAACACAGGCATCGGCCGGCACTAAGTACCTGCTGACTGTAGAGGTGGCCGAGACTGTGTGTGTGAAGGGCGTGGTGGGCACCCAGAGGTCGCAGTGCGCCAGGGACCCGACGGAGGAGAACGAAATTTGCGTGTTCGTGGTCCTGCACCAGCCCTGGCTGCCGTCCTCGCACCTCCTCAGCGCCAAGTGCTTCGACAAGGACGAGGCCCACCGACACAACCCTGCCTTCCTTCTGTCATCTTCCGTCTTCCATTCCCAGTCTAATGGTCGCTACCTGCTCAGTTGTTTTCTTTTTTAAGCGATATTGCGTGCCTTCGTACGAATCTGGGGGCATGCAGATAATGAAGTATCAGGGTGAAAATCTTTCGTGTCGTAGTCTTTTTGAATGTTGAAAAATGATCTCCGGTACCAGCTCTACGAGCTTTGTTTGTTCAGGGTTATACTGGTAACAATACCCAAACATTACATTAACTCATACCTCATAGAAACTAATAGGGAATTTCTGGAATATTTTTTTAAATTATCTCAACACAATTTGAAACGGTTATAATTATTGCTATTACGTTTTAGAAGCGTTTGACCACAGGTATTTCTCTATAAAGTCAGTGGAGTGTTTTTTTCTCAGAAGAGCCCTATGCTAGTGAGTTGTGGTAACCGTTAGCTGAGAACATATGGCAGACGGGTGCAGTACTTCCCATTCTCTGAATAAATGTTGCTGGGCCCCAAAACATAACCAAATCACAAATAGATTTATAGTGAGAAAATTGGTATAGGTTGTGCCTGGTTAATTTAAAACATAAATTGAATGAAGGCAAAAACATACCGGTTTCAAATTTTCTTTTTTATAAAAACTTTAGAGCTTCAGATCTGAGGAGCGTACATTAATTCTACCTCCGGCTTCATTGCTGACATTTGACTTGGCCTGAGCAGCTCTGGGCGCCCCATCATCGACGGGCACGGCACTACCGCAGAACCTGAAGCCGGTCACGCTGTCGCTGTCGGGCAGCAAGAACAATGCCCCCCCTCCTCCCATGGACGCACAGACTTCCCGAGTGGTGCAGTTTGTGGTCGACCAAATCAACAAGCGGGAAGTGCACGACCGCGACTTCGACTCGAGGGGTCGCGATGATTCCAGAGAATTTGACGATGACTTCTCGCGCGAGTTTGACGACTTCGATGACGACGACGGCTATTATGAGCTCGTCAAGGTGCACAAGGTCTTGCCGCTGGTGAGTGGGGGTGGGTGTGGGGCAGCTGCTGGTGCGCGCACACTTACCCGAGAAGTCCTATCATTGTGCGAGAGATATTGGAAGCTTGTTTTAATAGTTGCTCTTTCGTTGGACGTCTATACATACAATGGTAATGAAAGGTGACGTTTCACTACATCTGGTGCCAACTGATAATCACTTTGAATGAAATAAAATTTTGCCACATATAGTTTGATTTTAGTTAAGAATGAATATTACGTAATAAATTTTCTCTGACCCTTCTGTAGTGTACAGATTTTCAAAAATGATGAAATGCAGGAAAAGTTTCTGTATTCTAATTGGGACAACGTAAATTGAAACATCTAATTTGAACACAAATTTAAATACCTCAAATTTAAATGAGAACATCTGTTAAAGAAAAATATATTGAAAAAATCAGTTGGTTGGTTATTAAAGAAAATTCGCATCACCGAATGATGAACTGGTTCGCTCTTAATTCGAACGAGCCGCCTAATTGAACTCCAGTAACTCATTTCATTTATTAGCGTTACCTGTATCCGACATGCACACGTCCCAAGTCCTGTAAAATCAATATATTAACCCTGATGTGACAAGATTAGTGTCAGACGTACGGCTGGTTCACCGGTGTTCCGTAGAGCAAATGGTAGCGTGGTTGCCTTCTTTGTTCAGAAGGTCCTGGGTTTGATACTCCGAACTGATCGTTTCCCTTGTGCAAGGAAGATAAAACACGCCATTCCTCAAAATGAGGCTCACCACCGCAGCCAGTGCCCTGATCAATTCTACGGTACCCAAGCTGGTGTCAATTCCATGGTACCCAAGCTGGTGTAAATTCCATGGTACCCAAGCTGGTGTCAATTCCACGGTACCCAATCTTGTGACGGTGTTTGTGTCGAGCAGACTGGCAGCGGCCAGAGGCGCGTCGTGCTGGAGCTGGGAGAGACCAACTGCTCCCGCACCTTCCTGCCGCGGGCCAACGCTCGCTACTGCGCCCTCGACCCCTTCGAGGAACACGAGGTGACCATCACGGCCAGCTGCTCGAGTGATCAATTTGGGTTGGGGTGAAGGGCTTTGGGAATTTTTTAATTCTATCGGAAAACATTTGTGGTGTAATGCCTATTTTTTTAAGCGTCTGTTTGTATGTTCTGACCAAAAGGTGATTAGTCAGGATTCTTTTCAATGCATTTTTGGAAAAAGGAATAATTTTGGATGTTGTGTATCGTCTTTTGATTGCGATAATGAAGGGAAGGGTGAAATAAGTATCATCTATTTTATGATCAGTAGAATAATGATGAAAATGCTCCAGCATTCATTGCATGAGGTAAAATCAATCAAAATACAAGGAAAATAAGTGGATAGAGAGGGTGCTGTTAACTCGTGTACCAGCAGCGCTCGGATATCTGTAGTTGTTCATTGTACACGCTACTTCGCTGAAATTCAGGATGCAACATCACCTATACATAAGTAGTTCTTGCTTTGGATTCTGCAGTTGCAGTGAGCTCAAGTTTCTGAAACATCTCTGAAATTTTCCAGTTTTAACTATTTAACTTAAGAAAGAATTTTTGCACCAGCATTTAGTGCTTGTACGAGTATATCTGTGTGTTTATATGTCACTAGCCAGCACTATGCTGTCTGTACGAACGTTTACGGTTTAAAGAGAGGTTAGGCTGTCGCAGGTGACATGAACTCTAAAATTTAGCAGTCAACAATGACCAAGCATTGCCAATAAATTTGGGTAATATTAATGTAATGCAATACAGTTAAGAGGTATTCCTTCAACCGTCGAGTATTTGGCCAGTGCAGAAGTCTCCCAGCGCATTACGGACAGACAGTACAACAAACCTCTTGTGTTAGCGAACGATGAAAGCTGTGAGGAAACCTGTAAAATTTACTCTCCATTTCCTGCACTTAACAATAATAGTTACGGTACCACAATAATTCTGTTATAGGCAGTCATCCGTCATCGGATAGTACGTAATCGCTCTGCAATATAGGGTAACCAATTCCTGGGTTTGTCCTTATATATTATTGAAGGAAAACTAGTTTGGAAAATGCGAAAAAAATAAGTTGGCTTGGCTGCATTTTTTAACCTGTGAGAATTTAGAATGAAATTCCAAAAGCAGAATATTTGGTTCCCAATCGTGAGTGACTAACGAACTGACACCAAAAAATGCACAGTATCTAATCACGCTGCAAGTATGCGTCTGTATATCTCTCTTAAGATCGTATGAATTGGGACCTCACACAAAACCTCATTCCGTATTATCTGGCAGGTTCGTAATTACTTTTTAGATTCGTTACACACTACGGGTCTTGTAAATTATTAGTACCTGAATGGTAAACTTGGCTCTTTTATTTGTGGCTCTTTTATTTGGCTCTTTTTTTATGGCCCAGCGACTGGTCACAGTGACACTTTCTTCACGGTGATGGGTTCAACACTAAGCATTTGATCTGCATTATTTTTTACTTTTTGGCTTACTGTTTTTTAAATCTCCACTTTTTCTTACTCCGTGTAGCTGCTGATCCTTTTTATATATTTTTGTTTAATCTCTCGCGGTCAGGTGTGCGACGCAATCGTGCAAGAGCCGTCATCAGGAGGCCCCCTGCACCTCCTGTCGGTGACGTGCGAGGACCTAGGTGACTACATGGGCCAGTCGAGTCTCGTGCCCCCAGTGCCCTCAGTCACCTGGGTGCCTACTCCCTTCCTCCCCGTGGGGCACCTGGGTGCTGCCAGCCGCCCTCAGACGGCCACCGGCTTCTCCTCGACCCGCACCGGCCCGTGAGTTGTGACCCCATCTCGGTTGTGTTGTGTTGTGGTTGTGCCCAGAGCTCGGTTGTGTTGTGGTTGTGACCCCATCTCGGTTGTGTTTTGGTTGTGCCCCCAGCTCGGTTGTGTTGTGTTGTGGTTGTGTCTCTTGCTCCGTTGTGTTGTAGTATAGGCTGTACAGGGTGGGCTGTAAGTAAAGTACCCTCTCTAAAAAAAAATCTATAAACCTACATCTGGTAAGGAAATCTAAACAATTTGAAACAACTCATTACCACAAGTGTTGCATCATTTAAAGATATTACATACATGGATTTTTCATACTATTACAATGGACAGTTTTTATACATAGCTACTTGTGGGCCCGAATGAGTTCTATGGCTTCTAGGGCACCCTACAGAATCATATGCTTAGCGTACACATACATGTAAGTATCCTAATGCAAATCAAGATAATTCAATATGAAAGAGGAAATACTACAGGTTTGTTAATTAAGTGTATCAGCCCTATCAACGTTGGTAAGGGTGCCTTACTTCTGGTCCACCCTGTCTGTCTGGCTCTATTGTGTTGATTTGGGAATTGTGTCTCTTGCTCTGCAGTGTTGTATTGTGGGCTGCATCTCTAGCTCTGTTGCCCGACCTGGCACAGAGGAAACGAAAGAAACGGTATGCTAGTCTACGTAGTTGACGGACAACATGCTGGGTTTTAAATACCTTGTAGGAGTAATTACTGACATGAAGCTAGGTATGGCTGTGGCCCTGGCCAAGCCGGCACCCACTCGTACACTGAGTTCAATACGGAATGCGATGTCAACCTTCCTTCCAATTTCTACGATTCCATGAAGATCAGCCTAAGTACATACTCTAAATTTAACCTGGGACTTCTTCAATATGCAGAGTGCCTTTCTAAACTGTGTATCTCAACTTACGATATCAATAATTTGCCGATTATTAAAACCGGTTTTAGCTCAGTTAGTCTCGTTAGATGCACACCTCTCAGGCAGCATGCTGTAACCATTATATCTTTCTTCTATTGCTGCAGCTTCATATTAAGCGAAATATTGATAATCTAAAGTGGGGTATACATTTTAGAGATACTTAGCACTCCCTGTAGTGTAAAGCCAGTGCTGTACTACTCGTAAGAACACTTTTACAGCAAAATTACGTACATCGACACTCAAATTCTACACCTGCTTATGACTGATCTAACAGGAGACGATAGAGCACAACCGTGAATTGTGTGATATGATGTTATTTTCGTATTAATGTTGTTTTAGATGTCATTTCGTATTAATGTTATATTGATGTTATTTTCGTAGTCATTCATTGCTGAAAATGATTTCATGACGTACTTGCAAACAGGTGCACACATTTTTCATTAGTTACACAAATTTTACGTGAGAAAGTTACCGATAATTGCAAAATGATACAATTTCAACATCGGACTCTGCGGCAAATTTTGTACGTCTTTCGCGAAACAATATATTTTGAAATGTGTCGTCACCATGACCGGCGACAACAAAATCACTAAAGATATTTTTTCTAGAGTGTCAGCTCTCTAAGTTATTAATTAAGAACGTATTTAAAATACTATCTATTATATTCTCTGTTATAAACAGAAGTGCCGGTTGGCATAACTGTAATATATCATAGTTTTTTAGGCACGAAATTGTAGTATTTCGGTTTATCGTCAATAAAATAGGCATTACTTAATTATACCTATCCATAAAACTGTCTTGCCTTCAACTGAATAATGCCTGATGAGTTAAATTGACGTCACGGACTCGCGTAGTAATTCATGTGCCAATGATATTTCAAAAACTATGACACTTTATTGCTCTAAACACCAAGTACAAATGTTCTCTATTTTATACATTTAATTTCAGTGCACATAGTCAAATTTCCCCGCATACATTTGCATATTTTACCTATCCTAGCTTTTGAACTTTACTTATTCATAAATTCGGTTGTTTAAATCTAAGTAACCTGCAGTGGTCCAAAAGTGACACTTTTTAATTAACTTGAGAAAATGCTAGCAACTGTCTTGAATCTGTCTTTTTTTCTTCGTAAAAGTTACTCTAATCGAGCTTGGGGGTCACCCCTGAATAACATTTATAACATTTAGTTCACTATGGTATGTAGCAGATCATGTTTACGCTTGGCTAACGTTCAAACAGGGACGCCTATACGGTAGGAGATCTATGCAACTACATTCCAAGATTAGACTCTTCACGTGAGTATAAACATAGTCAAATTCACAACATATTTACGCGAACGCTGGAGTCATTGTTGCAAGCACACACTTCACGACACCATTTCGCGCAGGTACGCGGACATGAAGGCCGTGTCTACGTCAGACCCGCTGGTTCAGAAGGCCGGCGAGCTCGTGGTCGCCCGCTACAACCTCCTCAGCGACGAGGATGAGCTGGCCAGGCTGGCCGGTGTCGTCACCGCTCACACCCTCGTGAGTAGCTCGCGCGTCGTCTTGGTTATCTCATGTTGTCGCTTCCTCCAACCCTGACGAAAAGAACTGATGTTGTCGCTTCCTCCAACCCTGACGAAAAGAACATAACCCAGCTTGATTTTTGGCCGGAACTTCGATAACAACCGGTTTTTTGGCTGCGGAAAACTATCCCAAACCCAAAGGCTGCGGAAAACTAACTTAAGTTAGGCTGCGGAAAAGTTAGGCTGCGGATGTGTTATTACCAGAAATGATTTCTAGGTTGTGTTAAAGACAGCCTTCGGCCCTCTTTTCATACATCAGGTTGCAGTATGGAACATTCCAATGTGAAGTCAAGTTCCAAAGTTGAACGTGGGTTATTTTTGAATGATGCCATTTTTGACGGAAGAGTTCATCATTTCGTGACAACTGTATAGTTTGTGGGAAATCTGCAAATTACAAAATCGAATCTTGAAACCGCGGTTAAGCTCGTTCAACCTGTCCCGAAACGCTGTCCAAAATTGCGTTGTTTGTTAAAAACTCTACAAAATTAACTCTGTTCAGACATGCATTCCGAGGGTCATGTGTATGAGATTTAGTGTGCCGTCTACTGTCGAACTGTGGATCAATTTTCCAAGATAATGAGTCAAATAAGTTTAAACTCCCTATGAATCGATTCATTATTCGTTTTATTGACAAGTTTTAACTTTTCACTGAGAGTTCATGGCGTTCTGCACAAATTTGTACAAGAGGTTCTTTTCTTTGTGCCCTTTCACCAACTAGGAAATGTTGTAATCTGTTTGACTAGAATTCTACAATATTATAGCGGCGAAAGAAAAAATTAAAAACAGCGTGTTCTGAACACACGAGCATGAATCTTCTTTCTTTTCTGAAAAAACTACATGATATTTAGTCGAACTTTGAAAAACTAGTTCTTGAGAATTTTTTTACAAATTTATGAATTTTTCATAATGTTGCTACGCCTATAAGAACCATACACTGCACTACTATGCCAGTAGCGTTGATGCATCGCTCATTTAGCGCTTACTTGCGTTAATTGTAGAGCCTGGTGCAGATATGGTGCTATCGGTTTCACCGTGTCCCCAGTACGGTGCGCGTGTTCTATCCAGAAAGGCATCTTTGTTGAGAAACGTCGGTAAGCCTTTGGTGTTCGAAGCATAAGTGACTACTGAATTTATTAATTTTTTATCTTAGGGTATCGTGGAGTTAACGCACTGTACCACAGTGAGCTCTTCGATGTATTGGGATAAAAACTGTCCTATACTTCAGTTTATTTCAGACTTCACAGGGTGTTCCAAAATATGAACTCGCTCCTTGGTTGCCAAACCAAATGCGTGAATCAAGATACAAGATCAAGGAATTAAATTACACAAAGAACAAGAGAATAATAACAGAAATAGTGATTAGTCGCATCTGAAACAAAATAAAAAACACATGCGTAATGGGTAGCAGGCGAAGAGGGAGTACATAATTTTGGCACACACTGATTGATAAGCCTTTTTGTGAGCATGGTTTTGTCTTTCACCAGAGCTCCGGGTCAGGCCCCATGCGGTACCTGCTGGAGGTGGAGATGTCGGAGACCACCTGCAAGAAGTACCTCCCCATTGTGGACCAGAACAAGTGCCCCGTGGACCCCACAGAGGACAGAATCGTGTGCCAGGTGTGTAGCTAACGGACGTGTTTTTATCTCCTCTCTCCTACGCTTGTTTTCATCAAAACATTGAATTTGATGAACACTTTTTGTATTCAATCATCGATCGACAGTCGCAAATTCTCCTGTTATTTCAAAATTCATGCATCCTCAGCGAGAAGTGCCATTTTTGGGGGTGTGCATTTGAGCTCTGGTCTCCCTCTACTGGTTTGCATGCAGCAGTTTTGAGGTGGTGAGGGAATCTTGCACTCGCTTCGTTCTTTGGGGTTTGAAGAACTCGATACGATCTGTGGGAGGAAGAGGCTCAGCTCGCGAAAAGAAGAGTTGCCAGGATCTGGCATTTGGAAAAATTGCATGGAGGAATCTGTACCGATGAGCGTGACCGATTGCGTGTGTGTGTGTGATTCATAATTAAACCATAAAAGGATCAACTAATTTTTAAACGAATAAAATATTGCGAAAGCAGTGGTTCGTATTTGATGCACTTTCGTGCGTATTCACCCTAGTTTTGAGCGAAATACTAAGAATTTAAGACTAAGCTGTGTGATTTCGAACATCCATAATTCCTGACTGGGGTCCTTAAGGATTAACCTACTGAGGGACATGACGAACCACGGCTGCAGGTGCATTGTATTCACAGTCAAACTCATTTTTCGTTCAGCCCGAATAAAATACTATACGATTCTCAACGGTTTGATCGGCTGAAGTTTTCCAAACATTAGATGAATAGACTGTATTTTACGTAGGAAATATCACTTGAATCTTTGTACGTTCAATTTTCGTCAAACTTTTGCCTCGTCAATAATTTCAAGGCGTTTAAAAAGCAAAAATACAATCGCTTTCTGGGATTTTGCGTAGAGCCCAGAAGGAGAACCTATTCCCAGCACATAGAGCTGAAGAAGATTACTGATCGACTTTGCCTACATCTCTATGGATCCGAAAGAAGTCTCGTTTGAATGTATTCCAACCACCTCTTTAATGACGTCCTTTTTGATATTTTTCAGGTCCGTCTGATCTACTAATGCAAAGTGTCTGAGATAAATGTACTCGTATAAATCGTCTTTATACGTGAATCATTAATCATATACACCGCTCTTGGAAACTATGCTCAATTGATAATTTGTATTCAATTTTTTAAAGCAATAAAATTGCGTTATTAACGATTTGGTTGCAGGTGGAGGGCTTTAATAAAAAATAATCATTCAGTATATCAAAGATACAATATTATTCCATCACATCTATCAATTCTATTTATTGTCGTAGAAGTGTTGTATGGTCAATCGGTGCCTTAAATACCGTGCGTAAAATAGTGTTAATATTCAAAGTCGACGTACACACTTTTCCTGGCCTCCGTGTACACTGAATATTTTGTTACGTTTCCAGGCTGAAGTAACGCGGGATGCCACTCGAACGGACCAAACCACCACCGCATGGGACGGACTGTCTGCCAAGAAGCTCTACTGTCGTGAGAAGGACGACTACGTCAGGACCCGAACTACTGGTCGGTGATGTGGTTGACAACGCTAACGTACAACGTGAAGTTATTTAACTTGACGAGATAACTCGAATAACTGAAGTCAGTAATCATGTATTTCGAAGTACCCAGCAGTCCTAACTTCAAGTTGGTGTGTAAACCATAAAGTTGTGTGGGCTGTTTAAGAACAGCAATAATAATTATAATGTTAATCTGCACAATGACTTCGTACGTAACCCTTTAATCAGAGAGATCAGTTCAAGCACTTCACGTCTTTGTATTGACTTAAGGTATGGTGTCAGAAAAAAATTTTCTCCAAGAATCAGAATAAAATAAGATCCGAATTTCATATAACTTAAATTTATCTAAAAAATATACCTCCTTATTAGTTCAAATTTTCATAGCAAATTTAAGACACTCTCTCCAACCGTCTGATTTTGAGATTACTTTGATTTCAACCCTACGTAGAAAGACGACACTTAAGAGGTTATGCTCTGTTCTCAATCTCCATAGTCTTTAAACTTCACAATAACTACTACATCGCTCAAAAATTCAAATCTACTTATCCTCACTTCATTTTGAGAACCATTCCATGTCTCTTATACTGAAACTAACAGGTTATATTACGTATCACAAGACAAATGTGAAATGTGACGGCCGTTGCTCGCTTCCCAGGTGAAGAAGGCCCGTGGTCCCCCATGTCCCCCGCGGACCCCAAGCTCAAGCAGCTCACGTCCTTCATCGCTGACCAGTTCGACCTCCGCACTGACGACGACAACCTTTTTGTGGCTCACAGAACTGTGTCCGCTAGGTACCAGGTCAGTGTCGGCTAGGTACTACGTCAGTGTCTGCGAGGTACCAGGTCAGTGTCTGCTAGGTACCAGGTCAGTGTCTGCTAGGTACCAGGTCAGCGTCGGCTAGGTACCAGGTCAGTGTCGGCTAGGTACCAGGTCAGTGTCGGCTAGGTACCAGGTCAGCGTCTACTAGGTACCAGTTCAGTGTTTGCTACGTACCAGGAAAGTGTGTACTAAGTATCCTGTTCTTGGCCATTGGCACCTTTTAACTGTAGACTGCACACCCATGCCGTCACACAAAGATGACACGTGTATGACAGAAGTCAACCTTTGAGATGACAGGTAACCAATGAACCTGCGTGCGGAGTTTTTCCGTCGCATTTCATATAGAAAACGTAGTTATACCACTAAGTGTGAGGGCAAAAATTCAACTGGTGAGGCCTTTGTCCCATGCTACCACCCTTTGTTTCCCTCGCAAATTCTTGATGTGCCATATTGGTTGGTATCCCCATACTTTAGTGTACTCGCTTCTTGTCCTTGTTCTGCATTGTTTTACATTTTGAATGAAATTTAATGGGTTTGATTACTGTTTAAAAGCTGTGTTTTGCTGAAGTAACATTGGTAAAGGTTATGAGAGTGAGCGTGCTTATGTACACTTGCTCATGTACACACTTGCAGACAAGCATTTTATGATTATTTTCGAGTTGTATCGAACTGGTCTCTCCTCACAACTGGCTCGTGTATTTTCAGCGTCACCATTCAGTTTTTTCATCACGGATTTCGTTTTGTATCCCATTGTGACATCATTCCTTTGCATTTGAATCACCGAATGTTTTTATGTGTCATATTTTGCCCACATTTGGTCGTAAGTAAATGTGAGCATCAATTGTGTCTTTTCTCGACCAGAATGTGTCGGGCATTCGCTACAATGTGGTGGTGGAGCTGGCCGAGACGGTGTGTCCCAAGTACAAGGAGCACATCAACAAAGACCGCTGCAGAGTTGATCTCTCCGAGGACATCAAGGTAATCTGGGAATTTTTTTATGATATGACATTGTGCGTCAACATAAAGGAAATATGGTTGAATCTGGTCGAACCAAGGTAAATTATCGGAAGACATCGTGCGTTGATATTAAGGTAATATGGTTGAATCTGGTCGAACCAAGGTAATTACATCGTGCGTCGATATTTAAGGTAATTTGGTTGAATCTAATCGAAGCAAGGTAATCGCTGTTAAGACATCGAGGTCATCTGTGAATTATTTTAATGCTACAACATTACGCGTCGATAATGCGCTATTACAACTATTATTTATTATTCGTTTACTTTAATCTTAATTAGGTGTACAAATTGTAAGAATCTTGAACGAGGTGTTGTTTTCTTGTTTGAATTTGTTGTTTCATATACTTTTTGCTCGCAGAGAAAAATAGCAAGAGAATACTACAAAAATAGTGAAGCAAGTTCCGTTATGAAGTCACTGAAGCCTTTACCGACCAAATTATTTTATCAAAGAGGATGTATTTAGTTCTGCATGAAAAACTAGCTGCAGTCTCATGTACCTGTACATGCAAAGACGCTGCATTCCGTTTTCTATAAAAAAATTACTGCATCCTGTGAAAGCGGATTTTAAAATTCATATAGACAGTAAAGGGTTGATAAATTAGCTTGTTGGTGCAACTCCTAGTGTGTCTAGTGTTGATCTTGCATGAGTGTTATTTGTCCTCGCTTGTCCCACCGAGTCGTCAGAAGAAAGAGCGCTATCATAGTGTGCTTAAGAATCACTAAAAATGTTCAAGAAGTTTAGATCATTTTTTCGAGACGTCCCGTTATCATAGACTTTTGAAAAAGTAAGAGGACATGTTGTAATGTACAAATTCGTATTTCATTCCTCCAATCATAAGTTTTTGAAATAAATTTTGCTTTCGTTCTGTTGGGCGGATGGGAAGTGGGCTACTCTAGATAAGATATGCCATATACTTAATTACTTTGAAGTCAAATTCAGCTATCGTTACCTGCACTGAAATTTTACGTGAGAAGAGTTCCCAATACCCTCCACGTATTTTGATAATTTTGGTTCTCCGGGCCAGTGTTTTGTTCCATAGTGCCATCATCTGCACGGATTATCACCGGAACTTGCTTCATGTCCCGACTGACAGCTAGCTACTTGTGCATTCTGAGACCCAATTCAATATTATACAATAAATTTCATTACTGTTGTTGATTTTACTCTGTGAAGCAGACCATATTACTCTTGATGCCATTCTGTCACGATATTCTGTTTGGTGTTCAGGTATGCAACGCATTCCTGTTCGAGCCCCCGAGCGGCGTGTCCGGTATCCAGATTACGAAGCTGCTGTGCAAGGACAAGCACGACGGAGCGGGCACCCACAGCGCCGAAGTGGCCGTGCTGCCGTCAGTGCACCCCTCTGCTCATGCGCGTCCGGTCTTCCTCAACAAATTCAAAAAGCCAACCTTCCGCATCCGCGTCGACGAATCGGGCGAAAGTCTCGAGAGCAACGAGGTAAGGGCTTAGATGAGAGAAAAAATAATAAACATTTTTTTAATCTTGATTTATTTATATAGATGTTCCTTTGGAGCACGATAATAAATGAAATGATTTCAAGGAAGTAGCATATTATGACTTTCAGTTGACCAGTATAGCGGAAGTACTGTTATTTTTTGTTTGGTGAGGGTAGATAGCCGGATGTGACACTAAATGAAAAAAGGGAAAGCATATTCATACGATGATTGAATAAAAGGAACATAAAGCCCTAGAATAGTTTAAACTGTGAATTACCGCATTGGATCGTTGAAGATGGAGCTGAGCTTCATATCGATATCTGAACCTGAACCTCAACATGAATTAAGTATTGGAAATTAGAGTGAGATTATCTGTTCCAGCGTATGCTGACGAACATTGGGGTGGGTTTGGCAGGATGTTGCTTTACGCAGCTCTGCTGTGGGGTGATGCGTAATGTATTACGCCATTTCTTCTTGTACATAGTACGTCCGAGGTATTTTATAGGTACAATAGAGAAGTTTTGGTTTCTTATTTGGGGAAAATGATGTTTTAGAAACAAGGTAAATGCAAATTTAATCGGCCATTTTACATTCGTAAAGTTCGTTTTTATACATAGTTGTTATAAGTCGCATTCACAGTCGCTGATGGTGACGTACGGAATTGACGGTATGATTAGCGTGCATTTTGGACGTTAGTACTTAGCGATGGTGACAGATTATGAGCCATTTTTCAACCAGAACTTCTTCGGAGCTGTTTTCAAGTTTGCTGTCAATGCATCTTGCAGGTTCTGTTCGACATGTTTCTTTGATTTCTAGAAATTCCAGAAAAAATAGAATAAGAATTTGTGGGTCTGATGAGCCCTTTGATTTCTTTAATCGCCGTACAACAGTTCAGGAGAATGGTGTATTTAACTGACCCTATTACTTCCATGTTCTTCATGACTGAGATTTACGTAAATGGTGATATTTTTAATTTTTAATTTTAGACGACGTCTTCATGACAACGTATGAAATTACCTTTTACAATGTTGAGTGGAGTTGTTTTTGTAAGGTAGGAATTCGAAAACACAGCCTAAGAAAAAACTTGTATAGCGCTTAATAAAAAAAACACTAACACGTCAAAAATCGAACTGAGCTCGAACACTCCTAATTCAGTAGTAAAACTATAATTACAAGAAGCTACCTCAAAAGTAAGTGCAACGCCTCTTGCGGGACAGTTTTTGAACTTTTGACTTGCGCCAAAATGAAAACCTTTGCTCGACATTCCTTGTTCAGTGTCATCAGCGAGAGAATGCAGGAAAAGTTACCGGGTAACGTGTGAACCTCCTTCGACGTGCTCCATGCCGCTAAAGTTAAACGCTTAGCTTATGTGATCTTTGTCCCTGATGCTGCGTGCCAAGCCCGACGTTGCGTTCGTCTTCAAGAACGTTTAGTGCGAGCGACATAATTGGCAATTTTCCGCTATTCTTTTGTATCAATACACTGACACTATTTAAATATCTCTTTGCAGCTCCATTTTTATAATTTTTGAGGGGGCAGAAAACGTCCTTAGAGTGACTGGGAAATATCTTGAATAATTCCATTGCACAAACGATGCTCGGTTGATGTAGTTGTTCAAAGAAATCGATAGTTCTTCAAAGTGCACCGTTGGGGCGGTCTTGTTGAATGCTTTTTAATTGACATTTTCCCATCTGACAACGATTATTTTTCTTATTCGTTTTCATTGAAACTTTTCTGTGATCACACAGTAGGTTGTTCAATGAGACCCTGAATCAGATCGGTGACGAGTTTCCTTTCTCAATACATTTAAAGCAGCAGAAATATCTTCTCTTTGATCAAATTACCGACACTTATATCGTTCGTTTATTTTGTACTTGTTCCTGCACAACCCTGTACTGGGTATGTATTAATATACTTAAACTACACAGTCATTTCCCTACGCGACATTATTAACTGGTGCGGAAACCGTTGGGTTATTCTTGATGTATATGAAAACTTTATTTTCATTTCCAAGGTTGGTAAACTAGAGATACGATTTATCAGAATCGCTAATTGGGCGGCTGACGTTTAATTTCATTTCATCTGAATAGAATTAAAGAATTCTATACCCACCTGTCCTCACTTACAGTTCGATTCTGTGAACGAGATGTATGCATGATTTGCCTTGGTTCATCTAATTACTGAATTTTTCAGGGGTGTCATGAACTCAAATATTGAGTGACATGAACACCGAGGGAATTTCAAGACACTGAATAATGAACATCAAACGGAAAAAGTCGCCACAATTTGAAGCCCTATGGCAAGTTTGGTCGAATATGTAGAAATATTTATGACCATTGGGTAGTGTTGGTACAGTTTTCTCGTGAATGATCTCTAGAATGATCAGTTTTGATAGTCCAATCTATAATCTTTTGTTACTACTCGTCTATAATTTTTAGCGAAATGATTCTTTTAGTGTAAATAATGTAAATATAGCATGTTTTGTGTTAGTATTTCCATGAAATAATTTTTACATTTTGTATCACTTCTACATACATTAGATTACATTCCAATACTGTGAGCTCACAGACAAGAGTAGGTAAGTACAGAAATATTTCTTTCACGACCAGACAATGTGCTACCATATGTATATATGCCGAGTCCTTCTTCCGTCTGTCCTCCGGTATTGATAAATATTTAATCAAAATGCATGCACCAATGCATCGCGTTTGAGATACCCCATCATTTAATGGCCCATGCTCGTCGTGGAGTATGGGCATACTACTAATTATTGGCTTCATGATCTGTTTAACCACACCAAAATTCGCGGACGAACAGCAATTACAAAAGAACATCCTTTGACGTTTATATCTCTGTTCTACGAAAGATATCGTTCATGTCGCGGTCGAAGCACTTACCATAAAAGTGACTCGAACATCTGGAGAGCATTTGACCAACTCCTCGCCCTCCATTTCGTTCCAGTTCATCGCGGACACTGTAGTGCAGAGACCATTGCCCCCCAAACCTGTAGTTAGGTTTGCACAAAGACTCCCGCCTCCTATCATAGCTCCTAAAAGACACCTTAGTAAAGAGAGCATGGAGAGTAACGAGGTAAGATTAAAGCAAACACCTTCCGCCTCTTCCTCGGGCTTTCTCGCGGTTAATTTCTTCCGGCTTTCGCACTTCTTCCAGACTGTAAAATGCTTTATTCTTTTTTTTCTATCGTTTTTGGGGTAGTTATCACTCTTGTATATATAAATTACAATGGACGAAGTGTTTTCCCCCTGTTTGCTTAATCGTTTGGTGGCGTTACTCTCCATGCTCACTGTGAGAGGCTGTGCGTTTGACTATTTTGCGCTGCGCTTTAATATTAGACGTCTCTGGCGCGTAATTGCTGCTCTACTCATCGAGTTACCTTCGCTTTTTGCTTCGTATTCTTCAAACATAATAATGGTTTATGCTCTGGGGACTTTGGGTTCTTTTGTACAGGTATTTAAATAATATTATTCCTAAAATTTTATTTTCATTATGAAAATCCTAGTACTTTCACTGAACTAAATAGCAATGAATCTCTTCTGATACTTTCATAGTGTGTTATTGCTACACTAAATAGAAAAGAAGATTTTAATTCAAGATCAGCTTTCAATTTCAGCTCGAAAAGTGGAAAAATGAAGTAGTAGCAGGTATTTCACAACTGACATAATTTAAAAATTGTATATCAGCATTGATTTTACGATTCAATTTAAAAGATTTTCCCACCTTCCTAAAGGTGCTAAGACAGCCATTGGTTAACTTTTCTAAAAAAGGTAAATTTTAAAAAGTTACCTTTTTAAAAAAGTTAGCCAACGACTGTCTCAGTATCTTTAGGAAAGTAGAAAAATCTTTTAAATTCATCTAACATACATGTGATTCTCGATTATTTACTTATTATATCCTAAGATATCTTCAAAATATCAAATATCTCTATTCACGACCCGTAAAAAGATAAGTAAATAAAATTCATTTCTGCTCTTCCATCATTCCAACAAAAGAACATTTTTAACCAAATCTTATTTGACCTGCTCTTACTTGCTTATTATCTTTACATATGGACTATTTTTCATCAATATTTTGACCTCATTCAAAGCTGGGCCCTGAGTCGTATTGCCTCACTACATTTGCAGTGAGACAACTGGTGTTATCGATAACCGTCATCTCCTGGTATTATTTTCTAAGTCGTCATTTCATGCTTCAAGTTGCAAAATATTCTTTGCTCGAATGAGAACCACAATCTTAACAGTGATGTAGACGGTTGTCGCCTATGTTTATTAGTGTTCATACTCACTAAGTCATTCTGAGACCTCCTACTAAAATTCGATGCTGAATACTTTCCTAAACTTTTATAGAAATCTTTTGCGATTAGATATTTTTCTAGACAAATAACAAACGCTAAGATTGATTTCTATATAATCTTTCAATGTTCAAGAATGTTTATGGATCCTTAATTTGTTAGCAATGAATCCAATTTTAAATTTATATTGAGCATTGAAATAGATATTTCCTTGGTGTTCTACACTGGGTAAGTTACTATTAATTATCCTGCTGCGTAACTGTCTCTTCAATTCTTCTTCAACATTATGAATAATTTTGTGTGTTACCTTATAAATTATTAATGACTGTGTAAAAGACAACTGTTAATTGCCTTTTATTAATTGTAACATTAGAAATTTACATACACCTGAGTAAGGAGCTCGAATTAAGGCTAACAAATTTCTGTAGAAACATAACTTATCTTATTGTCATCGATACCTTTTCACACCAATTCACATATTCATAAACGTGCAACCGTTGAAGTTAATTGTTGGTCAATTCAAAGTAAAGACAGCCACCTGGACCCTATCGAAATTTTTTACTTTCAGCTATAAAAGCAGCGCCAACGAGTCAGGTTTGTCATAACAATATCTGTGGGAGTCACAATCCCAGTTTACAGAGACAAAAATCAGATACCCATCTCAAAAACATGAATGCATGCATTTCAGTCATAAAATATTTACTAAATTCCAATTTTCTTCACACAAATTTTGAGCGCAATATTTGAGCGACGCCATTTAAAGTTGAGTTTCTTTCACCCAAGTTTCCACTGCCTTTGTCGGCTGCAATTTACCCTCGAATAGCACGTACGTTAACTTTTTGAACCCTACAGAGACAAGTCAGTCTCAGTTTAGTTTTTAAACGGTACGTGAAACATGCCTCATTGTGAGTAAATTCGGAAAACTATTTCTATGCCCGAAGGACTCTAAGGCTTAAAATTTACCGCCTATTGTTCTGTCCGTAGCAATTTTACCGCGTACCCCGCGTTCCCGGCCTCCGGAGCTCCCGACCCTCGGTGTCTGGACGGCGGCACGACAGCCGGTCTGAAGAGGACGAGAGCGACGAGTTCCTGCCTCGCTCGCTGCGGGTGGGGCGGAGACGGAGGAGTGCCGCGGCCTCCGCGCGCGTCGCCCCTGAAGACATCACGGTGGGTGTGACAGCACGTTACCTTGAATCTTGAATATCTTGAAGATGTTTGGGCCTCTATGCCCTGGCCACACTGGAGTGCCGCCGGTTTGTGCGCATGGTGTCCTTTCGCATATCCGCAAGCTATTGAATGATACCGTTTCCCTCTGCCGTCTGATGGTAGTGAGGCAAGGGAGGCCTATCGGGGATAGTTTGTAGAAAGTTATCCAGCTTCTTTTCGAAGATGTCCAGGGAACCATCGCACTCTCTCAGATCTCTGGGGAGGGAGTTGTGTACCGCTGTGTGACTTGACACTCTTGCCGCATAATTATGATGACCACAGAGATGCTAACACTTCACGATGGGTGTGACCGCACGTTACCGCTGTGCGACGAGACACCCTGGCTGTAAAGTTATAGATCACATACATAGACGAAGTGCTTCAGTGATTCTGTAGCGCAGTGGCAGCGTGCTTTTGACTCTTCTTTAGGAAGTCCTGAGTTCGATTGTCGAGTGAAGGGCTTCTCTTATAAAGGTAGATTCAATTTCTCGCGAAAAAATTTAACTCTCTCAATACTTCCTGATCATTTCCGTGTTTGTTCTAGTAAGATCTTTGTTTTTAAATATCAAATGTTCAGTTTTAAATTTTGTCAAATCTTCTTAAACATTTATGGCCTTTCTTCTGTCACATATTTCTATACAGTACCTGTAGCTTTCATCTTATTGTCTCAGTAATTTTTCTCGGTTCAATTGTTGCGACTCCAGCATCACCAACAAAATTAATTTTGATTTTATTCCCTTCACTTCTCAGGATATAGTTTTCTGCTTCCGTTAACGAAAAAATATCGAGTCATAGGACAATATTCTACAATGCTGATTGGTCTATCAAGAACGTACACTGATTTCACAGCTGCTAAAATTAGTTTTAACGCCCGGACGGATGCCTATCGCTAAAGAAAAAGAAACAAGGGCTTGCACTGCGCTTTGGAATTGAAGGATAAACTTTTCTAACCCAAGTCAGGGCTGGAAGTTGAGGTCGTCTTTTAACAGACACCGAGGATTAAGACTGAAGGGTGCCAATATATTCAAGATTTTTCGGATGGAACAATTTTTTCTCTGCGAAGTATAGAGGATATATCCCAAAATCATACGACAGACAAGAAAATGGAAATTTGAATCACAAGTTAACTTATTTCTGTAGTTACACTGTAGTTACACTTATTTCTGTAGTTAACTTATTTCTGTAGTTCTGTAGTTAC
>VOMN01077906.1:0-32210 GCA_014899125.1 Orchestia grillus | reverse complement strand
CTAATTGAAAAACCGAATGTTGTATACTTTGTATGTGACTGACTTTGGAATAAACAATTTTTCTTTCTTTTTTTCTTTCTTTCTTTCAGCTTAGGGTTTACTTGGGACGGTAAGTCCAAGAAACAGAGACAACTGCTGCTCGGCTAAACCTAAAAAACTGTGATCAAATTAAATATACTATTTGTTCGTTGAGAACTCAAAGGGTTGATAAACATACGAGTCTCAGGCGACCAACGGTTACTGAGCTCGTGCGGAGACTTTCTGGTTCTTTGTTAGGTTGCAAAGGTTTTTGGGCTGAATTTGACGTGTATATTTGTAATAAATGATCCTGATAGTAAAGCCCTATCTGTACTCGTGTCTCGAGTATCGCAGAACAGAAACCTAATCTTGAATAGTTTACTTTTAAGGAACCATTAGTTTCAATCTATAGTGATGGAGTTTCAATGTGTACAACATCGGCCAAAATGAAAAGAACGGAAACAAAACGGCAAATAAAAATATTTTTGGTCATACGGTGTTACATGGATTTAGTGAAATTTTAGCCAAGTATTATTCAAATCAATATGTTTAAACTACATTCCAAATTTTGGGGTTTCAGTTCCTACGTTTTTTAATAATTCAAATTGAAACAAAACAGGAGCATTTCACACAGGCTGAAAGTTGAGGGACGGATTAAAAATGAAGTTATTTTCCCTTATTAAAATCCTTTAACATTCTAAATTGAAAAGTTTGATGTTTAAAATAATATTCTCATGTCGTTGGAACCATCAATACAAGATGGCTGCGTTAACACGCAAAACTGTGTCTTCCAAGAAAAATAACTAATTTTGACTAATTATAAAGCCGAAAATCAATTTTTTTATTGCTGGTATCGTTCGTACGATTACAATGCTGTGCATCTCATGATTAGTAAATTTAAAAGGCATGCGTTAAAAACACAGTAAACTTGGAGTTGGAATTGTGACGGTGCGACATACGATTTCCTCCACGTGAATTGGCTCTAGCGTCTGTATACATTGCAAGTCAACGCTGAAGTTTATCTTCGGCAGCATGCCATTGCTGATGTACACCCTGCTCTTGTTCAATCTCCTACTTTCATCCAATACAATGAGCCTTACCGCAAGGTAGAAAAAGGTGGCTGCTGTTCCTGAAGATTGATAGTATTAGTGTGATGTAATGGTTAGCTCAGGGCCCCGACGTAAATCCAATACAGAAGTGTTTGGAAGGTACAAACTAAGTCGTTTTGACCTGAGCATGAGTGCATCTCAAAATAGAAGGTTAACATTGCAGGTGCAATAACTTACACGCAAAAAGTGAAGTTTTTCTCCTATTTTTGCAAATGAAGAGACTGAACACTAGTGTTTGATTTGTTTCAATCTTTTTCATCGAGTTAGATATCAATAAAGTATTCCAGCAGAATTGAGCAGTGCTGCTAATTCAGAAGTATTTGCTTTTGGTCCAAGGAATGGGTTGGTACATCAGTTCATTACTCGGATATGGATTGGCACTTTAATTATTTTCCAGCATACGGATTGGCACAAAAGTTCTTTGCCCGCATACGGATTGGCACAATAGTTCCCTGCCCACATACGGATTGGCACAATAGTTCTTTGCCCGCTTACGGATTGGCACAATAGTTCTTTGCTCGCATACGGATTGGCACAATAGTTCTTTGCCCGCATACGGATTGGCACATCATTTCATTGCCTGGATACAGACTGGGGCAATAATTTGTTGTTGGAGACGGATTGACACATCAGTTAATTGCCGAGATCACGACGCTTGACAGTATTTGTACAAGTAGACGCAAAAACCGGGAACTTTTGAAAAAACCCAGTGCAAAAAACAACGCCACGAAAATTTTTTATTGAGAGCGATTGAATCACTACAACTTGCCTTTTAAGAGACAGTAATCCAAATTATCAATGTTTGAAAATTAAGTCCTAGAGATCTTATAGGCAGCCACCACACATTTCAAAAGTCTAGCTTGTTCTGTGCCACCCTGTAAATGCGCTGGATATTGATTCCAAACTTCGTCTTAGCTTTATGGTCCAAATAACCCAATGGGTTAACAAATCTAGTTGACGGGGAACAATGAGGACTAACGTTATATTTCGCAAAGTTTTTAGAAGACTACGCTACTGAAGCGTGGTCAGGTAATTTCGAAGATTTAAATGAATCATATTTAATCGAGCGCATCATTTCGAGTAATGCTGAGTAGCTAATAATAAGAGTTCAGGAACCCAAAAGTTTTTTCAAGACTTTAGCACTGTAAAATACGACTGTAGTTTGATTTTCAGTAAAGCTTCACGATATACATGTCTAACAATTCGCTATGAAATTATCTTTGAACATTGTTCTTCATGCTTCCATAAACCTTATGTATGGAAGCATGAAACCTTATTAAATCCCCAAACCTTTTGTTTGGGGATTTAATTTCATGAGTTCTTCATTGACACAAAATTTAAAAGCAAACGAAAGAGTAGACGATTTCCTCTCCTGCCAAGCCACCACGTAGCCTACGTTGGTTACGTGAGGCAGTCTAAAGAGTACGAGTGTGTCTCACCTCACGTCCAATGACGCCCGCTGCTGACACAATTCAGGCTTGTAGCGTCATCCAACTGCAAACCTGCAGCTGCCCAAGTTGGCATGTTGTCCCGCGGCCTGCACAACGTTGTTGTGTTTTTGCAGCAGGGAAATTACTATGATAATTGAGTTATTCCACTAGAGGCTCACTCAATCTACTGTTACATTATCTATGAAAAATTTTACTCGTACTAAGACACTGATGTTGCAAGATAAAATGTTCATTTTCACATTCACTGTCTGCTGAAAATCCAGGTTCAAAACCCCACGGAACAAAGAACCCGTTAACCATTGAAGAGTAAATCCATCAAATATTTAACCTTTTCACAACAGTCACACAAGCTGTCTGCACAAATAATCATTTCTTCTATATCGCCCATTGAATAAAAGTTTCAAAGCGAAGAAAAGGCAAATAAAGTTTTTCATCTTTACTAAGCACACGTTTCGAAGACGAGCTCATTCATCAGTTCAGTAAATCAATCCTGTAAAAAACACAGTAAGATCAACTTTACTGATGCAGAAAACTACGAATGAATCCAAACTCAATTCAAGTTTAGCACAACTATACAATATAAATTATCCATTCACTACCTGGCGGGATATGAGCTGAATGCTGTGCCTAAAACTCGGTTTTCCTTAAAAACGAGCGAAGATTTCAAAATTTTGAGATCATGTTCCCTGCATTCATTGTCAGTAACCTCAACACTGTCACCCGCTGTAACACCGCAGCCCTAGGACTTTCTATCTACTTTTTTCATTTCGTAAACCATGACCTTTTAATGCGTTACGTGGACGTTGCGTAAATTGCAAAAATAATTGTGTAATTATTCCCAATGTAAAAAATTCATTTCTAAATAGAGAAAAGATATTTATGAACTTTTGAACCCAAACTGTCATTTAACTCGATGTTCAGAAGGGTTGGGAAGGGAGTTGGTGGGTACATCCGTGGACTAAATTTGACAACTTTTATCACGTTAGGTGAAGAGCTTGCACGGAATTGAGGATTGTTTGTACAGTTAAGGAAAAGTGACAGATTCTAGAAAACTGACACACGCTGGCTGTGTACATAGAGTAGCTGAGAGCGAGCAAGGGAAACTGACAGGTTCTAGAGTACTGACATTGGCTGGGTGTGTACACAGAGTAGCAGAGGGCAAGCATGGGAAACTGACAGGTTCTAGAGAACTGACATAGGATGGCTGTGTACATGGAGTAGCAGAGGGCAAGTAAGGGAAACTGACAGGTTCTAGAGTACTGACATTGGCTGGCTGTGTACATAGAGTAGCGGAGGGCGAGCATGGGAAACTGGCAGGTTCTAGAGAACTGACAGGCTGGCTGTGTACATAGAGTAGCGGAGAGCAAGCGAATTGTTATCGGCCGACGGACTGAATTAGCGGACGGTAGAGCAGTTAGGTCGAGTTATCGCTAGAGTGGCATTGAGAGTCGCATTGGGTGCCAAGACTGATGCCAAGGTCTTTCTCTCTCTCTCAAGACTGCCTCTGCGGCCGCGGACCATTGAAGTTAGTGGGTCAGTGTGGCGTGCCTTCGTTTTCGCGATGCCGAGGTGTGTGCGCTGTGTGGCCCTCTTGCTAGAACTCTTGTCCGTCTCGTCGAGGTGATCTGAACGGTTCTGTGGCATTACGGACGTTTCCAGTGATTCCAGCTGCATCATGACGATTACATCACGTGTACGTTATTCAGAATGAAGACTTCGAGCGAAACGTCGAGTGAATGAATCCTGCCGTGACACTGAGATCATTTGCTAGAGCAATCGTGCAGTTATGTTATAAAAAACATACATAGTCCTTTCGTACTTAAATTTGAAGTCAAGAACTTTGCAATCAAGATACTGTGTGTAAAAACGAAATAATTTGAGGCAGAAGTACAACACAATTTTAGTATGGCTACTTTATTGATACATTTGGAAACAATTTAGATTTCTTCAGTGTTAACGAAGCGCTTCCGGAGTATGTACTTCTAATAGTTGCTAATTTGATTATTATATTTTGTAATTTTCGTTTTCAAAACTGCTGTGACAATCTGATGTTTCAAGCTTTGGAGCGTGTATCGCACTATTAAGAAGTGACTGCAAAATTAATAATTATTAACTTAAATTATTCGTTGAAGTTGGAACTGTCTATGACACTTGCATTGAAAGTCTCAAATTATCAATAATTATCAAGTTTTCATCTACAATATTTTCTTTTTGTAGGAATCCCACTTTTGTAGATGCAGGTACACGACATGGTGCAGCTGGTGTGCCATGTCCTCTGCAGCCCGTACAGACTCGGTAGACAGAGTTACCGTTGGACATGTACGAGTACGTCAGAAAAGCTGACTGGAAATGTGCCATGCAAGTTTTCTGGATTTAAATTAAACAGCGTTGCATAGCCTGTCCTTTAACACTTTGCCTCCGAAGTGGGTCATGTATGGTACACGCGATCATCTAACCTAAACTAATGTAACCTAAGCACCATCATGTATAAATACAAATTTTCGAGTTTTCGATAAATTTGTGTTCATCAATCGAATAAGCAAGTTTTGATTAGAAAGAAAATTAATTCAGCAGTAACCAAATTTGTGAAACCAAAATCCTTCATTTTTAAATTCCCAGTAGAGGTACTTGTCGGCATGTAATTTTACCTGTGTGAAGAATCGTAGTCAAAGTGTTAATTTGAATAATGTAAATCTTTTAAGCAGATATTGGCACGGAAATTTGAGAGAAATTTGGTAGGCGAAAAGATTTTCTTCTTCTTTATGTAACGTTCAGCAATATGAATTCTTTCCTAATTCGAAACTTTATGTATTCATATTCGAGCATGTTTCAGTGAATTATTGGGTACATAGACTTCTCAGAGGTATGCACCAAACTAACAATCGACTGTGCCGTTGTGTTCACAGAAATTTATTTCAATGGAATCATTGAAATTCAACCGAAAGTAATGGAAATTCCACTGCGATTAGGGTAAGACCTTCGCTTAGGTGACCGAAGCTGCTGGTTGTAGTAAAGTTTATTGCCTAAATTTTAAAAAATTAAACTGTAACTAGCTTTGTACGAAAAATAATAGAAGCAGCTTCACGAAACTGAGTACTATTGTACCATGGGTCCATTTAAGGCTAACATTACAAAATCGGCATGCGTTTAATAATGTCATTTGTTTCTGTTTCTATTTAAAAAAAATTAAGCTTGGGTTTACAATACAAGTTGCTGTATAGAAATGAAAATTAAATACTTATTTAGAAAAATATTTTCTAAGGAGATAATTCAAGGCCAAATAGGCTACCTACTAACGTCGATATTTTCTATCTTTTACCAACTTTTCTTTGTATTATATATTCTTATTTTACTTATGCCTGAAGTGAATGCAAGGAAATTGACTGTAATGCACTTGTGAAATTAAAGTTTCTGTAAGGCCTCTTAATTTGAGAGTACGGAAGTTGTCATTTTCTCTGGAAAATGTCTGTGCTTCTTTTAGACCAACAAGGAACGTTTTCTACGCTTAAGAAACATTAATTTTCAATATTGTGAGTTGAAGCTTCAATAACCTCTGAAACTTTTTGGTGTAGCGGAATATGCCGTATAGTTGTCCGTTGCATTCTACACCAAGAAATAAATTTTGAGCAACACCGCCCTCTGTTTTCTAGCCTTTTGTTTTTTTTTCTAGCATGAAATGTCCTAGCCTTTTCTTTTAAATCTAGCATGAAATGATGCTGCTGCTAAAATGCATGCGTTGGCGATGATGAGCTGACACAGAGTCACATTACTGATGCGAATTGGATTACATTCGATTTGTTACCACGCAATATAGTGGAACACCGTTCTGACGCCCGTGTGTCCGGGGCAAAGCGATCGCGTGTCAAGCGCGGTACCCTGGACAAGGCCTCACGGACGCTTGTAACTTATGTGAAACTACACATAATTTAAGAGCATGCTCCGAACATTCAGAAATGTTATTAGACTTAGATGAAATTTATTTTATAAATTCGAATATTCCCATTTTTAATGGAAGAAGAATTATTTTCGCCAGTGTCAAGTTATGTACTAATTACGACGAAACATGGGTTCGCTCTTTGAGAAGTTCCATAGAAACAAAGGGACTGAAAAGAGTCTAGTTTGAAAGGTAAGAATACACTTAACCCTCGAACGCCACAGAGGACGAAATCGTCTCGTTTCGTAAGGCTGCAGTTAGTTTTTCGTACGAAGTTGAATGCAGCCTCATACTACGTATCCATTAAGGGTGCAGTGAGTTGTTCTTACTAACCTAAATGTAGCCCTACTGCCGAAATAACTTCGTCCCTAAAGGGTTAATTAAAAGAAGCAGATCCTCACACCACCGGTCTCTTGATAGCTCAAGTAATTCTCAAACTTCAAACCGAGAATTGTTTAAATTGAAAAATTATGTTTAACACGTTGGCCGCGATTTCTCCATACAGGTAAAATTTCATGTCGACAAATATCTCCGTTGCGAATGTAAAAATGAAGAATTTTATTTCACAAACTTGATTATCTTATTCATTTTCTTTATAATCTAAACTAGCTTATTCGAGTAATGGACATAAATTGTATGAAAAATTAAAAATTTGCATTCATATATGCTAGAGCTTTCGTTACGTTGGGTTAGGTTAGATGATTGCGTGTACCAATATGGCGCACATCGCGGCCAACGTGTTAATTGTGAAACGGTCGAAATTAGTCAGCGAAATAAACTCTTTAGTAATCAGACTATCCAAGATTCTCACAGAAATTTGAGTCAAATTTGCCGAATCGGTGAATAGGAGAACAAGAATTTGCTCCACTCAACAATCCTTACAGTCGCATTACCTGCAGCGATTGCTGACAACGGGGCAACTTCCCGACGGCAGGATGGTACGGGTACCTCGAAACAAAATTTTTTACAATTCTACCAGTATACACTGTGGTCTATGGGCCAAATATGTGTTCGTAATTTTCCAACCGACGAATGATTTTTTATTTTTTTAAATGATTAATTTTTATTTTTGGTTCATTAACCAGGGTAAAGAAATTTATTTTGCCCGAAATTCTTGATTATTTTTCACATTTTTACACTAATATTCATTGTTATCCAATGACACATTCTTTAATTTTTGGTTCTATTGGCGTTACGTTAATCTTGTACTTCTGAATATATCTGCGTGGGTGTACTGTGTCGAAAATTTTATGTCACTATTCTCACTTTTTCCTTAAAAAGTCGTCTAGCTTTACCACCCGTTAGTTACGTGGTCTTGATATAAAGGTGAGTAATTAAACAAAAGAATGTTCATTCCGAAATGTGTTACACACAACGGTTATAATCCTATAATTAAACGTGGGAAAACAAACCCGGATACGACAATCGAGTAACCGATTCAAGTGAGTGAAGAGCTCAGCCTCTCGCGTTTGCTGAGCAATTTGTACGTGACATCCAAGTTGTGGAAGTTAAAAAAAGTCCCTGCAATTCTATTTCTGAGCAAACTGTCCGTAAGTGAGAATTGGAAAAGCCTCTGTGAGTCAGCAATTGACTTTTTTTCTAAACCTCTCGTTGATTCTACAAAGGAAGAATCCTAGGCTTTACAGGGAGAGAATGATGACCCGGGGCATTTTAGTTTATTTGTTATCATAAGGTCCTCCTCGAAGAAGCACAAGGCACGTCTCTCAGTCGCCACCTGCGCCCCACCAGCCTGCAGCGCAGATGCGCGTGCCGCTGCTGCGCAACACAACAGTCAGGGCACGGCGGGGGGCTGCCGGCCGCCCCTACTGCAGCTCGTGTGCACAGTTCCTGGTGGGGATGGTGGACTATTAGGATTTTCTTGTCGTCATCAGTGAACTCCCATGAAATTTATATAAGTCATAAACTAAATTTTTGTGATTGATTTAGGTTTCTTTTAGACATTTAATTAAACATTTAATTCTTACGTAGGAGCGTTTGCAGTGTCAATAATTAAATGAAGTTTCGTTGGCTGAGTTGGACACATAAATGTATTTGGAAATATATTGGATCAAAATGTCGATCCTGTCGAAAGCGTTAATAAATGCCACGTTTTTGAATCCCGACAACATCAGTTCGTCTGCATTTTAAAATTATATCTAATTCTTCTACACATTAAAAACTTAATGCAAAATTTAACCTTGCTCTGACAAGTGTCTTCGTGTGGATATTAATATCGTAATTTGAATTAACAATGTTCATTTCAATTAACAAAACATATGAAAAACTTGTATGTATCAATTTTAGCAACCGTTTGAACACCGGAAATCGGACGAGCGATTGCTATGCAGAAGTGTTTTCGCATAACATGAGCGATGATAAATTAAAAGCGTATGCATATAGATACGAAGAAATCTCCCTATATTAAAGGGGAACCATGATTTGAAATGGTTCGGAACGTTTTAGGACAAACGAGGTATTTACCAGTTATATAAATTACATGTTTGCTTGACAGCTGATTTCATGGACATTTTTTTTATTGTTACTTACATTTTGTTTTCTATAATGTTGTTTGCAATTCGAAAATAGTTTAATTTTTAAATATATTTTCTCGAAATTTTTGCCAAATTTACATTTCTGTGCCCTATAGCGAGTGATGCTTTCGAGCATCGTCATTCCATTGGTGCCAGGTATATACTATAATATTAAACAGAAAATCTTGCCGTCTCTCAAGGAAGAATTTGAATAAAAATTTTTGTGAGTCCTGAAGGTGGTTTACGTAAGCATAAGAAGTACTAATGGATGTGCATTCCGTGTTTTCCTCATTTCATCTAACGCTGTCACAGAGGAAACTTAAGCAGCAGGGGCTTATCTCGATTACTCAGCTGCATCTATTTAATTCACGACTTCAAATCTGGTCTCAGCCGAGCAAAATCGAGCCGTCGCAAGAGCAAGGTGTTTTGTCCCGAGCTCCTGTCGTAAACTTCCACTCCAAGTGTTATTTTTTTTAAATCCTCAAGGCGGTGACTTGAATTCTTGCAAATAAACTAACCTTATCTCTCGTTGACGTTTGCATGTTGGGATGAATATTTGAGTGGAAAAACATGATTGGATTAAATATCCCAAGGACTTAGACGTCGCGTGCGTTACTCGATCTTGATAGGGGAATTGAAGTCTGTTAACGGATCCCATTACTGATGATTTTTTTCTCGAAAGACCCAGTAAGCAAAGTATGTGTGCCACTAATGGGTTCGGAAAAAATTATTTCAAAAAGTCAATCTGACTTCAATGGTGAGCTAATTCGTGAAGAGGTTCTCCCACACCGGGTATCGTGAATTCTCCTATTTGTTGGGATATCGTAATTAATAACAATAAATGGCCATGCAAAGTGTATCTATGCGGGATCTTCGGTGCTCCACGATCCGTCTGACCCTAATCATGGTGTTTAGTTGCAATGATAGGCACGAGCTGAGAGCACGTCAACCTTCGCTGTAATAACGGAGGCTGGTCTGCATTTATGGGAACGATAAGGGTTTAGCTTCACTGAACACTTCGCTACGTGGTGTCTCCGTAACGTCGAATTACGTCCTACATCTATAACGAATAGCATGATAAATTTACAATTAAAAGCGTCGAGCTTTGTGGACACCATGTCCTCGTTGTGTTTCTTTCGAGACGACTCTCAGCCGTATGCACCATGGATGGTCTGTGAATCGGTGTCCGTATAGGACTATAGGGATACGCTTCTCCACCTCACCCGCATCCACCCGAAATGCACCTGTAAGCCATCACTTTATTTTTTCATCGAACAATGAAGTACAGCAGCGAACCTTCCACAGCCAAAATAAATTAAAAGAGCAACTGATGAAATTCTGTGCTTTGGAATTTGGAGAATTTTACAGACATTGATTGAATCACGTCCCTATCTGACGATTGTAAAAAACTATTGCACACTATAGTGAAAGGGCATGGGTTCTGATATTTTGTTACAATAAGGCTGAACTCTATACAAAGTTAACAATGAAATAAATACCTAATCAACAAGAAAATATGATTCGACTACCAGCAAAAAATTAATTTCTTGATTCAGAAAACATTCCGCGTTAAAATTTAATCGTAGTAGGATCGCTCTTACGCTACATCTGCTGCTCGAGACTTTGCTCAGGTCGTACGAAATAGAAATATTACAACTTCCTGAATGTGACATCCATTATAGTTTAATTTCAGAATTTACAAACATTTTTTCAAATAAAGTTTCGAGAGATCTTCGGAGTAAGATTGAGAAAACTATTGGAAAGGATGCATTTTTGAGCATAACAAGCTGGTGCAAGCAAACTCCAATAGATCGAAGACTGTCCTTGTGAGCGTAACAAAGATCGTCTGTGAGGTACCATTAGAGTGTTTGGCTAGACCAGCGAAGAGCCGTCGGGCTAACCCATCTTTTTGTTGGACATATCGAGATCGCGATTCGCTGAAGCATCTTTCATCAACGTCATGCATAGTGGCGCCTCCTAGCTGATTGACATGTATAAAATATGCTCCGATACTCAACTATGTAGAACCTTGCAACTTAGTCTACGTATTAATTTTGTACAAAATGTAAGGTGCATTACTAATGTTGACTTTTCACGAATTAAGACGTACTACGAAAAACTATGAGAACCCATTTCAAATTGCTCACATTAGTGGTAACACCCTCGAGTAGGGGTGAGTAAATTCATTTCAAAATTTCAGACTTTCAGTTTTCTTGCTTGTGCCGTATTGACTGAGATGTTTTTCCGGAAAAATTATGCCGCTCAGAGAGTAGAGCAACAATATTAGGCTAATGCTTAGTGCTAAACTGTCTCTAGCTAAATAAAATATCAGACTTACAAAAAACGGTATTACAATAACTATGAAGGGATATCATGGGAAGGAATGATGTAATACTTTTCAACAGGTGTCTGATTATCCGACGAATCCATTTCTTTGTGCTAGCGTTCGACCATTGGTTTTTCTGCGGTCGCAAATTTTGCAGATTCGTCACCTCGATTTGCGTCTGGTACACTTAGAGGCGGGCCTTTGAAGCATTCATTCCATCGCATTGCTAGTCTCGCTCGCCAAGTTGCTGTTAGATTAGGTTTCCTTGCCATGGTGCCTCTACAATTTGATACACTTTAATTGTTTAAGTTCCCCTCCATTTATTGATGGCGAGCTACTGCGCAGCTCTCCGCTAAATACTTACTGAACCCATTTTAATCCCACTTACATTTAAAAATAAGGCCTATTCTAATACTTAAGAATAAAGTTCAAAATAAATGCTTAAACTATGCTGGTTTTTTAATTGAAACTGTCTAACGCCGGTAACTACGATCTTTGGCGTCATTAATGACCACTTCATAGGTTATTTGCATCACTTTATTCGTGCATGGGCTGTGTATTCATTACATAATTGTGGTAAAACATTTCATGTTTCAAAGTCAACTTTATTTTACTTGTCTCGCCAAGTGCCTTGGGTGCTCAGCTTCGAATTTAGGGTACAGAAAATAGCTGCCAGTGTTGAACTTTATCTCGGCTCCCGGCATGTGTTTGCAGGGGTAAAATTTATCGGACGTGTTCAGTACAACGAGGGAACAATTTTTTCTTAACTATGTATACAAATAGAGGAAGAACTACATAGACAATCAGTACTGATGTGTTGAGAACACAAAAGGAAGAGGTTACCCGAAAAAAAATGTCTTTCACAATATTTATCACTTCAAAAGCTCGTATTCTTATTTCTAGAGTATTCGTAAATGATGACAGGAAAATTTGAGCCTTTGCTATGCTACGTAAGGTAAGTTGCATTGAAAAAATTAGTCCTGTTCAGTGAGAGCTTAAAAATGAGAAGGGAAGCAGTGACCTCTTAAGTAGAAGACCAGGGTTGTTTTTCAATTGTTTTTCCAACGTATTTGTCAACGAACAAGTGTTATGTTCGGGTAATTTTTTGTATATTTTTTTAATGTCTGGGTGCACTCTGAAGCGGCCGGCTTATACCGGGAGAGGCCAAAGAAAGACAAGGAAACTCATTTCGAGCTTATTTATTCAAACTCAAAGAATTTAGTGCATTTGTTCGTTTACAGTTTAGAAATACTAATTAGGTCAAAATAAGTTCACTCGACCTTGCCAGACATGAGATTAAAATATACTTAATTGTCTCGTATGATCGTGAGCTCAAACTACCAATCGAAAAATATCATGCCAGGGGTCGGAGGATGTCTTTAAAATTAAAAATGTAACGCTTTCATAGAAATACGTTATGAAAAAATGATCGTACTATTCATGTGTTCCATTTACGTGTAGGCGGCAATGATAAATCAAAGCGCATTTAATTCCTTTACGGATTGGGACTTTGGTAGCAGCCCAAGATTGGGTCGTTTCACTTGTTCCTGCTACACCTCCTGTTTTAGGTATGGAACTGAAAGGTGGAGCTGTCAGAAGCCTTGCGGTTACCGTTAAATAGTTCTCGCTCCGACCGTGCCTCGTAAGCGTCCTCGACGTTCTGCCCATTTGAAATCTTTAGTTCTGAACACACAATGGCTGATCAAAAAGTTTGGTAAACACGTCTGATACTGTAATATTTTCGTCACCATGGGTAGCTAAAGAGATGGAAATGTGGAATCTCATCGTACTCGTGTGCACTGGCTACAGTGAGCAACAAAAGAGGTTATGGTTGCGGCGTCCGGCATATTGGGTTAAATGTCGAGCCTTGAACAACTTGCAAACATTAAATTTTGTTTCAAATTCAATAAATCTGCTACAGAAACCCACCAAATGCTTTTGAAAACCCACGGAGGCATAGCTGTCCCCCACAAGACTGTTTGCAAGTGGTTTGGGACGTTTAGAAAAGAGATGAAATTTCTATTTATTTAGAGATCCCGGTCCTTCTCTGGGCCTACATAAGCTTACTGAAACATTCGGTACGGTTTTGTAGCTGATTTATTGAGTTTGAAACAAATTTTTATGTTTGCAGGTTGATCGACGTTTTAGTCAATCCCCCGGACTCCAGAACAACCTCCCCGCACGACTTACTGTAGTACACTGACGCACACTGGAACGCTAATACCTGCCAATGCACTCTATTACGATGCCATTTCAAAGCTCTATCGCTTTAGCTCTTCCTTGTGTCGAAAATATTATTATATCAGACGTGTTTACCGACTTTATTGAACAGGCTTTTGACCATCCTTTGTATATCATTGGCCCTTCTTTTTTAGCATGGACTATGCGCTGCCAAGAGTGAAGACGTCATCTATCTGGTGCTGAAGTGACAAAGCAAGCATGCACAGTCTCAGCTGATTCATGTCACTCGCGCATAATCACATTAATTCTCGTCTCTTTAGAGGAAGGTCATTTCACGCATGTGTATTCTGCGCCAAAACTTCAGGTTTTTTGTGCTTGTTTTTTGCCTACTTGTTTTTTTATTTTCATTATTGTCGAACACCCAAGCTTCAATTATTTAAAGGATCTGTTGCCAGATTTATAATTGTTTTTAGAAGAAAGCTTGTCTTCCTTGTTCACTTTTTAATCTGAAGGAAATCGTACTTAACATATATGATGTCACGGCAAAGTAGAATAATCCCACTGAGCTGTGCAAGAATAGCAATGCTCTCAGTTCAAGAACTGAATACTTTAACTTAGAAATTTCGACTCATTTCTGTGAACAAAAAAGAATGTCTTCCAATGAGTCTGATTCACATTATCTTAAAAAAATATTTCATTACCTTAAAACATAAATCGACTTTGAAGCTAAGCAGAGGCATGTGATGTAAGTCTTGGCAAGTCTAAACTGAGAATGAAATGTAATTTTTTGAGCTAAGTTATGTTACCAATAGTAAATCTGATTGTTATTATCAACATAACATCATATTCTGCGTTTGCCCACCATTTCTTATATATTCTGGGAATGAACACAAAAATATACTCCGCAAAAGTCTGTTTAGAAGGACACTACAATGGTTGAAGTTTAGTCTCTCGTTTCATACCTACCACTGCCGGTCAGCAGGGAGAGTTTTTCGATAACAGGAAAAGGTGAAGTTTGTCATTGGGTTTAAGTCAGGATCCTATTTTGACCATTTAGATGGGTTTTGGACCCTAAAGTATGTTTAATTTGAATGATGATTGAATCTACGAGAATTTTAATGGTGCACGTCATTAATCTATACTGATAACACCTAACTGTTATTTTTTTCGACAGAACTGTAGAAATAAGCTTTACTTTAAGTTACACGTGTGAAAATACTGTGGCATTAAATTTAAAAAATATTGGAACTTGCCAATTTACTTGCAAACTAACTTTGCTCAGCACCTCAACATTTGGTTAGCGAAATATATTTCTCAGTTGTAAGGGAAGTAAGAGAATTTCAAATTTACCTTTCACTTACCGTGAAATTTCGAGTGTGGTAAAACTTTCTCTGACTTGATGAAGAGGCTGCGAACCTTCGTTATGTAGCGATGAGCAACGGAGTTCGATGCGTCTCACAACCTGTGTGCATATTTTGAATGCTTCTCAAAAATCTTGTGAATTTCACACTTACCAAACCCATATCAATCGTTACTCTGCAGCAAGAGCTTGTATTGTATTCTGGAATCTCTAGCAACATTGAATATCAAGCTGAATTTTATTTATTCTAAGTATTGGACACACGTGCGTGCTTCATTATCCCGTTCTAGCTAGTCAATTAAATTTACGATCGCAATTTGAATCATGGGTTGCTGTTCTTCTCCGCGCACGACCGTCGCAGGAGTCGCAGTGCTGCACTTCGTGAGTATCCTTCATCCCTCATGTTCAAAAGAAATAATTGAATGTATACACTCGTGTTTAAAAAAATGAGCGATGCTAAATTTGACCATTCACTGCAAAAATAGACGGTGTAAAACTTCTGTATGGTGGACAATGAACAGTTCAACAAATGCAAGGAAAGTAGAGCAAAATATTTACAACTTATCGTTAGTATGGAATTGAATTCCCCTTGCATTTCTCAATGCTGAATTGCAGCAAAGGATCGTTTTGATGTAACTTGGCGAAATTCTTTCGCCTGATCTTCTAATGCAGCGTTTGGGGGTATCACTAAAAAACAAAATCGAGTTTCATCAGTCCATACGACTTTCTCAAATCGCATGGAACCTTCCACGTCATAAAGTGAAGTAAATGTCTTTCTGTCTTTGATGATTTTCCAGCTTAATAATGGCTTCTTGGCCCCTTTTTTGAACTGAATTCAAAGTCTTTCATTCTTCTTTCAATTGTGGTTATTGATAGTGTGTTCCCGTTTGCTGTTTTGAACTCTTTCAAGTGATCCACAAAAGTTTTCTTACGATCTTTCAAAATAGGCATTTTTATCCTGAGGGCATCCTTGACTGTTGGGGTTTTAGGGCGACCAGATCCTGGTTTCCTAGAAACAGAACATTTTCTATCGTAATAGTTGCCGACGATATTCCCATTTTTTCTTTGTAAAGGATATCATGAATATCCTTCTAAGTCTTGTACGACTCCTTTAACCCTACCTACATACAATCTTATTTTTTATTGCTTCATCAGCATACGTTCTTTTTCTACCAGTCATTTTGAATGATGATTTATTATATAATAAAGCGGTAATAATCTGTAAAATTAAACACAATTTATTATATTTGCTTAGTAGAAGAAAATCCTGAATATTTTCCTTTCACGCAAAAGTCTTGATTAAATTTGATTAAACACAAGTGTAGGTCGACACTATCATCCCGCGACATACTATAAAGGTTACAGACGATTAGAGAGAATTCACTAACCCACTAAAGCCAACTGTTAAATATTTTCAAGTTATGTTGCCATTCTTTAATATTACTGTGTATAAACTAACAGTATCTAGTAGGAAAGGTGTTAAATGACTAAATACATCAGAATGACATACAAAAACACTGGACAATTTCACAGAATTGATTCAAAAATTATATCAGCAGATTAAATTTGCTGTGAATTATACGTAGGTAATTCGTCGAATTTTATAGTGCATGGACAGTTCGCTTTATGTTATTTCCTGGTAAAAATAGCCTAAAATTGGCTGGACTTTGAGCGAATAAAATATGTTGGATGAGGTTAAATTTCACGTGTTTAGTAATTTTACTGAATGTAACATTTTCTTTATGGCAGAGTTGCAAACTGAGTTCTTGGTGATACAGATGCACTGAATTAATTTTACCATCATACTATCTTATCTCTGTCGCTGATAAACACAATATTATCAGCACAACGTCCAGTTGACACAACTCTACTACTGTTCACAGACATACGTAGTGCCATCGATTTGAAAAGGCAATCACTTGACCTTTTGCTTAGGAATCCTTCGCTATAATGTTGTGAAATTAGTATTATTATTGGAATGATGCCCAATGAAAATGTAAAACTCAAGAGAACATTCCTAAAATACATTATTGATTTTATAGGAAGCGTAATAAAATATCTTTGAGCTTTCAAAATGTTGCGTAATTGTTTCGGAAAATGCGAGCTTTAGTCTTAGGGGCGAATCATTTTTTTCAGTTTGGAGCGCTTGGTTGCATCGGGCTGTGCAGTTACCTGCTTTCCCTCGAGGGTCCAAAACTGGAACAAATCCTCACTCAGTCCTGGACACTGTTGACTACGATGCACCTTCCCGTGGTAGTTGACGCGAATGGCAACGTGGTCTCGAACCACACTCGTTCCAGCACCGAGTCCGTCGCTCTGGACGAAAGTAACATTTCTCACAGCCACACCAGAGGAAGAAGTGCATACGACATTCAGCCTCTTCTAGACCACTCGAAAAACGATCTCAAACCTCTCCCAACTGAGGGTCCTGGAACTGAGGGTCCTAGAGTTATCGCTTCCGATGAGTATTTGAAGTACGATAATGAAAGCGCCGAGGTTACTGCGAGCTCTGTTTTGGACAGAGACGCTAGGATCCTACTAAGTGGTGATAACGTCGTAGATGATATGGGGAGTCCGCTTACGACGGAATTAAATATGGAGGACGACACGACTGAACCACCTCATATTGGATCCAGTGAATCAGATAATGATTTAGAAGAATATATCACAGAAAATATTTTTCTGTTACATAAAGAAATAGAACCATTTTATCAAAACACATCAAGTGAAAACTCTTCTCTCTCCATGGAGAACGAGAATGCCACTGAAGTTCCAATAATTGACTTTGAAGGCTTACGAAGCTTAGGTGAATCATTTTTCACATCGATTACTACCACCGAGGATACGAATGCTGTCAGTTTGAATTCTGACAGTTCAGTGCTGTATGTTGACGTGCCCGATCATACAATAACCAGCATCGGCGCCGGCATCACGGATGCCCCTCCTGATGGCTCCAGCAGTAGCACTCGTGTAACGGGAAGGAGCCAAACTGCAACTCCACATCAAGATGAAAACTCGACAACATCGTCACCTAGCAGCAGTGAAAAGAGTGATATGGTGACAATCTTAACCTCCCCACGGAATTTCCCACTGGATATCGACAGTGGTGATAATTCTTTAACTTCTCCCGAATTTCCACTGGATATCGACAGTGGTGATAATTCAATAACTTCCACCGAATTTCCACTGGAAATCGACAGTGGTGATAATTCTTTAACTTCCACCGAATTTCCACGGGATATCGACAGTGATGATAATTCCTTAACATCCACTGAATTCATTCCCGTCTCCCCAAAGAGTGTAAGTCCCGACAAATATGTTACCGAAACTTCAACACTTCGAACAGAAACATCCTTGTCGTCAAATCAGTTCACGTAAGTGATTGCTATCGATAAAAATTAGTACATATATTAAGCTACTATCAATTAAGCTGAAGAAGGGTTGACGTTTAGAGATATCTCCATATTAGAACTCAGAGGATGAATGTTGAAGCACATTAAAGTATTTACGCTTGAACTTATGCTTGCTCTTCGCTAAACATAGGATCGAGGAAACGTTCTTATATGCCCCGTGCGGATGAAGCTGTTCATAACTTTATTTTAAATGGAAATAAAGTCTACCAAAGAGACTGGGTAATATTTCTTACATTCAGGTAACGTCAAACTTTTATTGAACCTCTAAAAAGACAAAAATTACCAAATTTGTTGGCTCACGTAGCGTGGTATAAAATTGCGTAACTGAGGCATGGGTCACGTACAAATTCACTAATATCTATTATGTCTTTATAGATATACCAAAATTATATTATTACTCACGTATAGGTGAGATATTGAAAAATTAAATTAGATATGGGTTCATAATGAAGGTATATTTAACATATTATGTGTGCATTGATAGAAAGTTAACCATACACTGATGGACTGGAAAAGTATCGTCTATAAAATGTCATAACTTAAAAAATTAGGTACTTAAAACTACGAATCTGATTATTTTCTTAGGGAATAATTAAAAATCAGAGTTTAAGACATTCGTTGCCACCTTAGAAATTAGTTTTGCGGTTACATGTCATCGTAATTGCCAGCGATGATAAAGGCTTAAGCTACAATTTTTCACAACGAAATTGCTCTACAAATGAAAGCACTTGTAGTCCATCAACGGAAACGCGTCAGAAGCATAAGCTGATAATAGCAGTTAAACGTACAGTTACGCCCAAAGTGATTCATGCCCTTGAATTATACTTTAATTAATATATTTGAATAAGCCTTTCAATGGGCTTCTCTTCTCAACAATGCTTGTACCAAAAGTTTCGAAGGTGTTTAAGAATAAAATGGAAAATGGAAGTTTTTGAAATAAATTCTTTTGTACAAATAATGAATGATTATCGCAAATTACCCATGTTCATATTTATTTGTACCTATCTCAAAAACTTGTTGCAAAGCCTTTATTTTTAACAACTGCCTCTAGACATTTTCTGTAGTTCACCACAATGATCTTGAAGACATCAACAGAAATCTTGAACCACTCATCTTTCACAATTCCCTCCAATTCTTACAGATTAGAGAGTTTCCTGGCATTGATATTTTTCTTAACAACCTGCCACAAATTTTCGATTAGATTATGACCACGGTTGGCTTCGCCACTCTAAAAACATTAGCTGCAGTGTTTTACAGCCATTTCGTATTAGATTTTGTTGTATACTTAGGGTCATTATCATGTTGAAAGACCATATTGGGTTCCATATCGAGAGCTTCGGCAGACTTTCATATTTTCACAAAGAATTTTGACGTATCGTTTTGTATCATGATTCCTTCAACCTTCACAATGCTTCCAGTTCCATTGGCCTAGAAACATCCCCAAAACATAGACTCCCACCATCATATTTCACAGTTGGAAGTGTTTTTGCTACATATTCGAACTCTTCACACGTTATTCTCCAGACAGAAGAAAAGTCCCTGTGACCGAAAAGTTTCATCTCAGTCTTATCTGACCAAAGAACCGACGACCAGAAGTTAGTCTCTTTATCATTATATTCTCTGGTAAAAGATAATCGGACTTTGCGGGGCCTATCCGTAAGAAAGTTTGCTTTCCTGGGTCTCCATCCTTTCTTTGTTCTTTGTAGAGTTCATTTCGATATTTCGATTCCCTTCATACTCAGATCATGCAACAACACTTCGCCTGTGATTTTCGTTTTTTTATTCACTTCTAGCACTACTTGTTTTTCCAGTCGAGGTGAGAGCTTCTCCTTCCTTTCTCGTCCTGCAATGCTCTTTAGCACGTTCTCTGAACTGAGACTAAAGTTGAAATGAGCTATTTTACGGATGCTAACGTTAAGTCAACTAGTTAGAATACTCTAGAATAACCTGAAATATTTTCATCATTAAGTTAAATTCGCATATTAGTTCAATAGCATTGCTTTGTTACGCTTTAGGTATTTTTTCAAAAGGTTATTGAGATGGGTGCCAATAAATATGTACATCGTTCATTTGCTATTATTGTTCATTATTTCTATAAAATTAATTCCTTCGCAAACTCTCATTTTGAGTTTTATTCCAGAACACCTTCGAAGCTTTTAGTACAAGTATTCTTAAGAAAAGTAGTCTGTTGAAGCATTTTTAAAATATTTCCAAAAATAATACAAGTGCATGAATAACTTTGGGCGTATCAGTGCTATTCAGTAGTTGAGCTGAAAGCAAAATACCAATTGTCCGCCACATGCTCGTCACGTGGCAGCCAAAGCGTTGAATAAGTTAGTTTTTCCTCTAAAAACAGCGCATCTTTGAAGGTTATTTTGATTTTTAAGGCTCACTTAGCAAACTTTCCTTCAACATAATTACGCTTATTTTTTCATGGGATCTTAACCGCTTCATCAGCCAAGTATAACTTAATTACTAATTCAAGTAGGGTTGAGATTTTAATAAATATTTTTCCGGGACTAAAGTACCTAAATTTCTTGACTTAAATCCGTGGAGTTTACAATTTTTATCTCATGCTTCAATGGAGTAAACTTTAGCATAGCTAATATTAGCAAATTTCATTTTAAATGTTTGGGAGCGTGCTGCTTAGAAATCTTCAAGAAATGATTTCACGTTTAAAGAAACTTGAAGAAGTGATGCATTTACCGTTGTGCTACATCATTTGCAATCGTTTAAAATTTTAGACTAATAATAATATTTGCTACTTGGGAGGGTTCAACATTATCGGGGAAAAATACGTTCAAGGAAAAAAAAATTCATGTTCCTTCAAAATCGACTACGTTTGTGATAAAATTTAATTCATTTCAAAATCATTCTATAAGTGCCAACGCCTTAAACATGCTAGGATTTAATCCTACAGGTCCTGCAGCGAAAGGTGAAACATTTGAAGGATGAATATCTGCTGAATTAAGGAGTCCTAAAAGCAATGCAGCTAGGAAATAATATTCTCGCTTCACTCAATTTTCTCCAGAGTCCCAGCAACGAGTCCAAGCACAAGCCCCAGCAGCAGAGGTCCAAGCTCTGTCAGCCGTACGTCCAGTTCTACTCGAGAATTCGAAAATGTAGCAACCTCAACACCAGGTGGTTATTGCTACAAAGTTTAGACTAATAAGATAGAACATATTGCTAAGTCAGTCGGTAAATCGCTCGGACTTCTGATACAAGGTGTGTCATGAACATAATGTAATTAAGTTCTTAAAGAATATGTAATCAATATAGTGTTACAACATTTATAATTCTTCGAAGTATTTCAATTGGGCATCCACACACTTATGCCAGTGGCTTATCCGGTACGCATCTTGAAAAGCTTTGACGAGGATCTCGTTTAGATTCTTTGACACAGCAATTTTTTGTATCGCCTCAATGTTTCCAAAAAGGACTTCATTCAGGGCAGTCTTGATCTTCGTAAGGGAAAATAAGTCTGTCCAATCCAAGTCAGGGATGTAGGGGGACTTCGGCAACGGTGCCTAACTTTGCTGTGTCACGAACTTCCGGACGCTCTCGTGGTGTGGCTGGGAGCGTTGTCGTGGAGAGCAACATCCAGGGGATCTCCTCTCGAGTGTGGACGACCCTCCAGTTCCCTTTCTACATAATAGAAGTGCTCGACAGAGTTCTGCTATCATGCGGGCACTTATTTGGCAATTAGTATTCGAAAGATCGCGAATACGAGAGATATTTTCATTTCTTGTGCTGGTTGATAGTAGTTAAGAACGCAAATAATCCTCTAGCATTTCCTGGCCACTTTCAAACGACTTCATCTTCCCTGCAAACTTGAAAGTTGGAGAGAGCAAAGTTCCTGTAAGCTCTTAAATCATTTGGTGGGTGTCGGCTAGGATTTCGTCCAGGTTAGCACAGAACTTGATCACGTTACGTCGTTCGTTAGTTTCCTTCATTGCAAGTCGTGTCGCAAGTACTGGATGCATGTTTACAGAAACAGCTACACTAATACTCTGAAAGCTCGGATCAGGCTGGCCCTGAGAGTGTTGTGAAGTGAAAAGGCTCTTTTACTTAACCCTAACGATTCGATCGCTTTAATATCCTGAATCGGCGGGAAATGATAAAATTGCAAATTGCATTACATTCCGAATACAATTTGTATCTCAGTTGCCATGGTCACAATTTACACATCAAACATTCTTCGTCATTGTTCTTCAGGTTAACTTCGAATTCTTCCTGGAGTCTCATGTGCATGCGTGAAAGATGTGTTATCATTTCCTTCTATCACAGAAGAAACGATAGTTTTTAAAGTTCCATATGGACGTAGATGGATACACATCCTTATTTTTGGGTTGAGTTTTATATTTCTTCTTTACAAACTATGTTTCTTTTTTAAAAACTATGTGTTTGAAGTTGAGGTAATCCCGTATGACTTCGTTTGTAACAGGTGAGTAGATTTAAACTGAAAAACACTTCACCGAACAATTCAAGGAGAAATGATATGTTACTGTGTTACTCAGTCGACAATTATGTGAGAGAAATGACGATGAGTTGAAATGAATATGACCCGCTGCTAATGGATAAGTATTTTAATTGCTTTTCAGTTTTTAGTGGCACATACAGCATCCCTTGCTTACTGTCTCCAGTTCATCCACTTCTTCTATTAGCTGCTTTATCAAGGTCCATATTGCAATGTTGTTCAGAATTTTGCAAGCATAAATTAGCAATGAAAAGGAGTATGTTTTATAGAATATTTTGCAACTTTCTTTTAGCCGGAGAGCATCTAGCTATTAGTCTTTAGGTTTTGAACCTGTCTAATACTCGCATGGTCTCTAACGGAATTTTCATATTTTAAAGTAATCTCAGAGCATATCGCAAAATGAGATATTAGTTATTCCCTTTTATGGGAAAGAAATTCACCACAACTCTCCTCCAGCTTGAGAACAGAGCATGAGAACCAAGAGAGTCAGCAGCAGAAGACAGCTTCTGATATCGAAAAACAAATCCGACAATTACCTTCTGTCTTCTGAATCACCCAGAAACATTAGACGTAAAGGTAACGTTGGGAATAAGGAACTTCATCCACATCTTGGGTTGCTTTTCAGCTCACTCATGCTCAAGCCTGAAACTTTATATTTTATAATGTCGAAGTCTTAGGGTATCTGGAGTAAAAGCCAAGTCCCTATACGAGTACCTGCATCGTATTGTTTCGTGAGAGGTAAGCATTTTTATTCTTAGCAAGTTGTTCTTAAAATGTGGTGGTAAACTAGCGGCATAAAGTTGATTATTGATTGACTAATTTTTAATAGATCAATTGTTTTTCCATTTTATCTCACAATATTTGATCTATGAGGGTTTGTGAGGGGACTCGAAAGTATTGCTTACGAAAGAGGTTTCTTAAAAACGGATGGAAAATAATTAAATGGTAAAGGTATGAATTATTGAGACAGGAATTTCCACTGTTTTCTAATTAAAATGTAACAAATTGGGCAGAGGATCTTTCATAATATTTATTCCGTCAATTCTCAAACTGATAAAATATTTCTGCTCGTACAGGTCTCACTTCGACATCATCCCCGGCTACAACAGAACATTCGACCTCCGCAAAACTAGAATCGCTGCCCTCCGCACTGCCTCTGCGATCGCACAGCGCTGCTACGTTAGTATTCATATTTTAAGCTCTTTCAAACACGACCTTGGCGAAACAACTATGCTGCGAAGATAACTTTTCCATGAGAGTACATAAATGGGAAACAGATTAGGGAGATGCGCTCCATACTTTGTTCTTATCCAGCTGTTCTTGTCCGACACTTGTTCCGTCTTCTGTGCTTGGTGTGTCGAGGAGGATGTGGAGCATAATTTCACAGTCTTTTACATACTTTTGTACTGTCGCTGTTTCTACTACTATGGAAAGTGGCTGGCTTAATTAATTCTCTGAATAGTCTTCTCAGACGTGATGTGAATCAGTACGGCTTCTGTTGTAAGCTTTGCTATTTCTAGTACTGATAAGTCAGATCTGGGTACATCCTGTCGAAGTTAACAAGCTGATTAATGCTATGTCATAACTTGCCATGAAAGACATGAAAGAAAAATCGGTTATTCCGATGTCAGTCACATATAAAGCGTGTTACGAGCCAGTTTTTGAATCAGTAAGATTAAACCTTAAAAATAAGTGTGGATGTTGAGACTTCTATCGGTATGTCGCTTAATTCGCTGGCCTATAGTTCAGAATGAAGCGATCGGTATCTTACGCTAAACATTACCTAAAAATATCGTGTGATTCTTTGTACATACTTGATGCAACCATAAAATTTCACTGAAATATAGGCTATAAAATGTGAAAAAGAAGTTGAACTTCATTAGGGATATGCAAAATTAAACATCGTTAATTTGAATTTGAGTTGTGGTACTTTAAAACCTCTGAGGATTTGTATCCTTTGGTGCTTACGGTAGCATGTGAGGTTCACAAGTGTACTGAACAAACTTGTATCGTTTTAAAGAGGGAGAAGATTATTTATTTCGATGGAAGTGACACGTGTTTTTTAGTGCATCTCATTTTCAAATAATAAGAGAACATTGCTTTAATAAAAATGCAAATCCCTTTGATACAACAGATTTTGATCTCTAATATAGTAGTGGATCGTTCGCTGCAATGTGATCATAGTAGTCTAAAAACTTAAATTGATGTATAACTACTTGAAATATTTTATCAAACACGGTAAAATTAAAAGTTACACTTGAAAGAAAGACTATAAGCCGAGAACATAAGTTGAATATGTGACTAGGTGTCTATGTAGAATGAAACAGTGATGTCCTAAAGTAGAATTATAGTACATTAAAATAGTAATAGTTTTTCTCTCATGAGCCTTGCGATATATTATGTAACGTCAATACAGCCCAGTATTAATACTTTTACAGCCGTTAACGAAAAAGAATTTAAACGTAAATGGTTGCGTAACTTTGCATGTAAGGTAAAAAGTCTATACTTCGGTAAATTTAAATGCAATGAGGCATCGATATATCGAAAAAGAGGTGTAGCATTACGAGAAATTTTACAGTTCTACATTTACTGGCCTTGCATGACATTGAACTAACGTTACCGCAGGACCTTCACATCAAAAACTGACAAAGAACATCTGATCTGAGCTTCACACTGATGGTGTGTAAGCCAGTTAAAATGAGAAATTCTCGCAAGAATATAAAACATAATTTTTGATACAACGGTTCAAAATTTGGTACAAGATTGTGTTCATCACCATAACTCAAACATCTTAGAATAATGACGCTTAAACAGTTTTCGGAGTTATATTTGGTGATAAGTAATAAGAGCTAAGTGCACGAGAAATTTATGTGAATCAAAGCCTCGTAATAGGCCTGGATATGCGGTTGGCACGTGTTCAAATATACATACATATAGATTAAATATGAAGTGTTATCTCCTAATATTAAATTTCACAGCAGTAACTGATGGATAATCGATTTGATGAGAGCATGGCTGTTAAAATGAGTTATCGTTGTAATTCATTTTACGATTGGCATCATTTCAGAGAAGTAATAAGTTCTCGTACACTTGCATCAATAAATTATCTAGGACGAGGTATTGCATTGGGGCTTACATTAAGTAAACACACTGATGGTGCATAAAAGGTTTACCTGTCGCACATCCATCTTTAATCGTGAAAGAGTCACTATTGTCAGGTAAGCCGAAAGATTATGCTATGATAATCAATATCATCAAATCGAGAAGGAATGAGTATTTGAGGGACCTACCCACTTTGGGAAAACTTTTTTCCTATTGAACGGATCGGTTTAAAATTTCGCACACTCGTGTAACTATATGAAATGAACACATTTTGTTCGTGGTAAATTTTCCGATGTCTCGAAAAATAAGGTCGGTTATCGTACGTATGAAGCAGGTTCATTAATTGCTCGCTCGTAGAATTAGGTTTGCTCGTACTTAGGCGCTTTGCACAGGTGTTCATAGATATGGAGGCATGTACTGAAACATCCCTTGGATAAAAAAATGGATAAATATGCAAAATGTGCCATATTATATATGATTACTTGATGCTGTTTCTAATGGACTATTACGTAGTGATTGGAAGTGCAAGCTTTCACATACATGAATCTTAAAATGCTGAAAATTATACATAAATGTTTATACATATGGAGGTTATCGTTGAGACGCGGAATGACGAGACACATTTTATTGAAATTTCTACATGCCAAGGGAGATTATTCCACACCAAGACTTTTGAGAAAGACTTGGCTTTTTGCTTTATGTCGGATAGGAGATATATCAATAATACATAATTTCTCCTGTCTTGCTTTTTATTCGCCGCGTTTGGTGGGAGAAACTTAACAATTTTTGCTCTGTTTTGAGGGAGGTATACAGAAAAACATACCTTGCCATATACTGCTATGTGATGCACTGATGTGTCAAGCACTGGCTTTACTGCTCTATCAGATCTAGGTCAATATGCACTGTTGGACACTGAATCGGCTGTTCTTCACATTAGAATACAAAAACAATACATGCAATTTCTAGTGACGCTTATGTGGTGATCAGTAGCTTTTAACGGTCTTGTTCAATGAGACAAAATAGAACGTAGTAAGAAACGGTCTTTCAAAAATAAAACGTTTTTTTTTCAATATTTCTTCTAAATTTTGAAAGCCTGAATAATAATTGCAATCAGTAATATGTTAAAAAATAGTATGTGATTGTGTACAGTGATTAACACGTTCCTTGCACTGATGGTTTTCCCAGGGGTAAAATGACCCACCTTACATGGGAGGATCGTGTTAATTTACTTCCATTCACATATCAGCAGGTACAGTCACCTGTTGGTTGACGAAAACAGCAGTTTCGTGAACGTCCAGCCTACAATCAACACATCTAATGTTTCTTCCGATGAAGAGCCTTTCACCATCACCGTGCCTCCAATCATCACAACCACGGGCTTCCTTTCAACTCTCCTCACCTCAAGTTCAGGTAGTGTGTCTCCTGTGACGTGTGCATGACGTACACCAGGGTAGGAAATGGAGGAAGGAAATTGTGAGTGGTTTATGTTTGAGGAAGTGTTTTAAAACGAGCAGTTTACAATAGTACAATTTTTAGTACAGGAGGTTTCTTGCACAGCATTTTACTACGGAGCTGATGTAACTTTTCAAGTTATAAATTATCCGTTTTGTAATAGGGTTATTTTTAGATGTATTTGGTAAAAAAAATTTTTTCAACTGTTAGTTTTGAGCTGCATGGTCTGAAGAACTAGTCATAGTTAAAAATAAAATATTTTTCAAGTGTGTCCAACTAGTGCACTATCAATTAGCGCTTCTTAACTAGCGTAGACTTAACTACCGCAATTTGAAAATAACCAGCATAAAGTATGTTTTCTGATTATTTAGAAGCTCTCCGGATAAAGAGTTAGTCACCTATTGTTTTTCGGGCTCCAGTTATTTACCCGTTCATCAATCGGTTTTCAAAGCTGGGACCCAAGTTTAGGTTATGCAACTTGGGCCATAAAAACCCGAACAGTCTTTTGAATGTCAATAACTCAGCAACGAATGGGCAGATTTTAATGCGGTTTGTTTTAGTTTACGTATACGTTTGTTTTCTTTCACTCGCTAAAAGTATTCATTGATCAATTCATAATATTTTTAGAAGCGTCTAAAATGCTAGGAGAGGGTAGAACAATATTTTTCCGGAACCAACTGCATTTTAAATCAACGGGAAAGTTAATGAGCAAAACAACAGGCATTATGGATCAAGTGGTTCTCATCCCGAAGAAGCATGTTTCAGTGTTCCTCTCAACAGAGAAAAAGCTTCAGTGTGGACAGGATTGTGCAGAAATGGGTCCATAATTGGACTGCTCTTTTATGAAAGTAACCTTAATGGTTAAACTTTCTGTCAAACTGTGGAAGAACAGATTATCCCACAGATTAGATAAGCTTATAGTAGGCAATTTAAAGCTGCGTGGCGGATGCAAGATGGGGCTCCTTGCCACAGGAAATTACTAGTAACTAACGTTCTACGAGAAACATTTCATAATCGCATCATTGGATTCGGACACGAAAGAGAATGGCCACCAAGATCGCCAGACCTCACTTCATGTGATTTTTCTTGCGGGGACGTATCAAATCAAAGGTCTATGCCACATCTCCACAAGCTTTAGATAACCTTAGACAATGAATTGAAAATGCGTGCACCGCTCGGAAAAACAATCCTCAAGTTATTAGAAAAGTTATTAGAAAAGTTATGGAGAAATGTCAGGAGTGCTTAGCCTAAAACGGACGCCAAGTGAGCTACTATAAATGGAATAAACATTTCCTTCCTTTTATTTTGTAAAAATGTGTAATAATTACAAGTACAAATAAGAACTACAAATTTTCGTCCATTTCAGAGAACCTGTGTACAGTTTGAATTGAGAAAAAATTACATAAAAATAAATAGTTTTCTACTCTCTCATAGCATGTTAGATATTTCTACAAATATTGTAACTTTATCGTTGGGTACTTTTAGTATGTGAAAGAAAACAAATTTATATGTAAATGAAGATAAGCCGCATTAAAATCTGCCCATTGGTTGCTGAGTTATTGACATTCAAAGAGAGAGTTCCGGTTCTTGCGGCCCGCCCTGTATACAAAACTGAATAGGCTGGCATCAATCTTCATTTAGAGCTGGCAAGGTATAAACTTGTTTCTTAGCGGCTCTACAACGATAATACGATAGTAAGACGTCCCGGAATGGCAAAAAAGGGCTATTGCACGTGGTCGGGCTATGGACACCCAGTGAAGGAGGTAGCGGAATTTGCTGGTATTTTATGCAGCTCTGTGCTCTGTTGTGCGGATGTACTAACAATGAAAACAATCCGGTACGTACGGAAATTCAAGGCAAACTTATTGTCAGAATAAAATTCTAACCAATGGAGACGGCCACCATGTGTCTCGAATCATTGAACGGAATCGCATTGCATCAAGGAAGGTACCTACTGCGAAAGGTCAATGCTTGCCCTTCTTCTATTGATTCTGTACATTTGTGAACTCAATGCCACCCAGAATTTCCCCCATTATCCGTGCTCGGGGAGGTCTTACACCATGTTAATAGCCGGTGACTAATTATTTATCCGTCCTAGGAGGTCATTTGCACTCTGCTTTTATGAAATCGAGTTCTCGGATACCAGACGTGTGAGACGCGACATTGCATGCATAAATAATGTACTCATTTCCCACGAGGGCTAATACCATGAGGAAAAATGCTAGTGAACAAACTAGTATTTTCACGGAGTTTTCATACCACGTATGGTGATATTTTTATCAACTTCATTACAAAGAAGATTATGGAAATTCTTCTAGCAGTTCAACCCCTTGTCCACTGGCGGCAACTTAAGGAACCAAAATGCTTAGTATTTTCTCTTCAAGGAAAAATATAACTTTGGACTGCCTGGGTAAGATGTTGAGTCAAGTAATAAACTACATGGGGATCAGAAACATTCGCAAAACTGTATTCTGTAAAATAAAAACACTTTTCACCAATTTGTGAAGCTTTCCCAAAGAGTTTAAGCCAGGTGACGTGTAATCCGTCTTTTATAAATTAACTTGCGTGTAACTAAGTAACCAAGTCAATACTTTTTTTCGTAGTTTCATTCATTTACTAATTAATCGAGGTTAAAAATTTTTCATAAAAATTTCACGAGAGCCTTTCATTTTACCATCGAAATTTATTTCTTCTTTGAATAAACCTCCCTAAATAGCACCAAATTTTAGCACAGGAAATGGACGAGCATTTGCATTAGCAGGAAATGACGCATGGTAGGGCAATCCCAAACATACTTTAGGGCATTAACAACTTTTTCCCCAGAATTCTTTTTCCTACAGTATCAAGGGTTGAGGAGCCATATGGGTAAGGCCATTTACAATAAAAAATATTTGCACCTCCAGACACAGAAGGGGACCCGGAGCTTGAATCTCTGTTGTTCGAGCTGAGGGCCGGAGCGAGCGTGCTGGGCCTGCTGGTCTACTTCATCGTGTGCACCATCGCTGCTGCGCTGCTCGTCGCTGCCGCCATCTGGGTCAGGGAGCTGGGAGTTTACCATGAGCCTTCATTGCTGATAATTAGGGCTTCTCCTATCAGTGTTTACTGTCGTTTATTATAATACTATGTTGCTGATACTTTGAACTTCTGTCACCGGTGTTCATTATCGTTTATCCGAAGCCTTTGTTGCCCATACTCAGAGTTTCTGCTACTAATGTTCAGTGTTCTAGGGTTGGATTCGAATAAACTGAAGTATTAATTTACGTGTATAAATTTAAGGAAATATTATGTTCACTTCTAAGGATATGTCTCAAAAAATGTTGGCTCATTTTTCGAACGTATTTGACAAAAGACTTTTCCATCTCTTCGCTGTCATAACGAGAAAAACATAACTTTTAACTTCGTTCAAGTTTTGCTAAGGCATGAAAAGTATATGAGGTTTAATCTCGCTTCTTGACTTATGTAGCGAAAAAATATCAAAGAAACTCGGAATTTCCATCTCTGTCGAGATTTTTTCTATCTATTGCCTATTGATATTTTTTCTGTCGTGCATGTGTATTGGCCTTAGTCTTCTTGTTTTTTACATCCTTGTCCTGTTCCTTGCATGACGAAAACTTAATCCGTCATAACCAACATCCGACTCATGCTCACCATCACGCATGAACTATTAAATAAGATACGATGAACATTTTCATTTCTACATACAAGAATGAAGGAATGATTTTTTTCGGACCAAGTTTGCCAAACGTTACCGTACCGCGCAGAGGCTGGAGGCGCTGATGGTGCCCTGGCTGATCATGGAATGGATCTCGGTGTTTGGTGCCATTACGGCGGTGGGAATCCTAACTTGGGTGAGTTATCGCGTTGTTTGAGAAGTAGTTATAGCAACTAAAGGGACCCTATCGTACGGAACTCCTCTGGCTGCCTAGAACAATTCTTTTAAGGTTCATTTTTTTGTGCCGGTAAGATTGTCGTCAGTTTTGTACGAATGGCGTTGTTCTGATTAAGCGACGCATCCCATCAATGAACGCGATTGATCTCGCTCAGCATACCTGGCTCACTTCCTTGTCAAAATCCCTACAGGAGATTTAAAAAATATGAAGCCTAAAGAATTTTGATCGGCTGTTGGGTATCCAGGGCTGAAGTCAAGATAAATACAGTAAAGTTATAATTCTGGATCAGATTTACAACCACAGTCTGTGCTGTATTGAACCATGATCTGACGGTTGATTGCATACTGAACGCTAGAGCAGGAGGTCAGAGGCGTAATGCCCTCCCCAACTCACGCTCTTCCTCACATAAGTAAAAGTTCCTCAAGCATTGCACAATTCCTTCAAATGTTCATTAATATTTCACACCGATAAATAATTGTGATCTTTTATTATTCCGGTAAGCAACTTTTGGTCATTGTTTATATGTAGTTCATAATTCCAAAACATCTCTTATCAAGGGTGTGGGAACACTCCTTGTGCGTAGAATCCCCGTGTTTACAATCCATACTAAAAGGTCCGTCTCTTTAGGGGTGATAGATCATAAACTGAGTCAATGAAGCACTGGAATCTATACCACTCCCTCNCCGCTTTTGTCGGGTCTCGCAGAGTTTTTTTGTTGCTCTGAAATAAAACATCAGGCCTACAGAATTATATGTGCAATTGAAACTCATGGCTCGATCGTTCAGTCAACGTTTATAAGTAAGATCAACTTTCGTAATTGGCAAGCAGATGATGAGACTGATAAGAGTTTAAATTTTTCCCAGGCAGCTAAAAATTTAATGCTCGTAATGTGTACCGAAGCGTGTGTACTGTGTAGTAAACATTTTGTAAACATTTGTAAACATTTATTTATCACAAGTAATTTAC
>VOMN01077897.1:0-20281 GCA_014899125.1 Orchestia grillus | reverse complement strand
CGGTCTGCATACCTTGTACTCTACTGACCTCGGTCTGCATAACTTGTACTCTGAGTTTGCAGGTACCTATGGATCGTAATCTTTTCCTCTCTAAGGACTGACTCGTTTCTAATATGATCGTAACATTTTCGGTCAGATTTGTATTTTAAGTAGTGGGAAGATGAACTTTTACTTTATAAGAATGTGTTACTGGATTAGATTCTTATTGGATATTTTTTGTAATCAGGTTATTTTGTGGCTGTTGTGAAAGTTCTTAAGTTCTTGTACATGGTTTTGAAATGTTCCCTTAGCTTGTTGTGTGTGTGCATTTTCCAAAAGGTAAACCTAAGCCCTAAAAATTACCATGCAAGGTTAATAATTGTTGTTTTTCATATAACTGAAACCCTATTTGGGCTTGAATTTTTTGCAGTTTAGAAGGAAAAATTATGACATTGAAGGGAGAAGTTTTTTAGACATTTTTTAAACTAGTATACCTTGCAAAAGCTGATCAAAATTCTATTCCAGTATAGGATATGGGCTCATAGAATTATTAGATTAATTTGAAAACAAATTGTTTAATCCTGTAATAGAGATACAAATGTTCATGGGTAACAATTTTTGATGTTGCTGAGCAAGAGTAAAATTTTTGAAACTTGGGGAATCGCATTTTAGAACTCTTCCTGAGACCAAGACTGCGTGTGATGCAAGTTTTTGTTCTGCAGATTTGGTGTTATTCAGTGGCTGGGTACGATCCCTGATGACAAGAAGGAAGGCCGCATCGTTGCTGGTGTTGAGTTGGTGAGGCTTAAAATAATGTCCAATTTTTGTCCACAACGAGGTCAAAGCCTAGAATTTCCAGTCATGATTTGCTGGAGGGACAAAAATGGGAATATTTGCATGATAAATTACACATGCAATGAGTGGCATTTTGTTTTGTTTTCGCACCTTGTTTCTTCTGGGTAGAGATTGTTAAAACATAAGCACATTCTACTTTAGGTGAAAGATGTGAGGCACATCTTTTCTCTCATAAATTTGCCTTGTTGGACTTTGTGTGAAAAACCTCGCGTGGAGGGTATTTACAAGGCTTGATTATGTTGAAATTTGCTGCATTTGTGTTATTGCCACATACCTTGTTGGTGCGGGGGTGCTACCTGACACCTGGGTAGCGTCTAAAGTTGTCGACTCATCATTAACCTCTGTATATTATTTGTATCTTTTGCATGCCCTTGTGATTATTGCAAACCAATCCCAAACATAGGACGTCTGTGTTAATGTGTCTGATTCCGCCATAAAAAGTCTGTTGTCTACTGCATCTGGTCACATTCAGATCTGGTATAAGAATCAACCATATTGAAGGTATTCCTCGCATTCCACAAAAGACCAGCAGTATTGATCAGTCATTTTCCAGTCTAACTTTTTCGCCGTCACGTCAATACCTGCTTCTAATTAGAGCTGCTCATCATGAAAGTCAAGCCTTGATTTTGTGATCCCTCTTCTCAGGAGGACGGCTCGGATGGTCTGAGCGACGGCACCTTCAGTGGTCGGCGCCACTTCTCGTGTCCGCCAGGCAAGGCCATCTTCGTGAACCTGGCCATGTGTCGCCAGGACAGCCGTTTCCTCGAGACGCTGTCCTCCGCCAACCCCAGGGCCAGCATAGGTGTGTGGCTGTCGCCGTCGTGGTAGCTCTTGCAGGCTCTGAGCACTGCTGCTGAACAGAAGTCCAAATGAGTGCTTTTGGCGCATAAAGTGTGCTCTAGTTTGTTTGGGCCTGAAATCTCATTGGACTTCTCAAGGCCTGAAATCTAATCTTTGTTGTGGTGTGACATCTACAGGCTTGTTTGGATCGTGACGTCTGCTTGGGTGTGTTGGGGTCTGGTGTCTGCTTGGGTGTGTTGGGGCCTGGTGTCTGCTTGGGTGTGTTGGGGCCTGGTATCTAAATGAGAATTACTAGGGTAAATCAAAGCTCCAGTATTACAATACGAGTATAGTATCTGAAGGTATAACGTGTTTTTATTTAATATTTAATTTTATGTCTTGCTTTCATTTCACATTTAATATTACAACTTGCTTTCGTTTAACCTTTAATGTTACAACTTGCTTTCGTTTAACATTGCATGTTGCAATTTTTTATTAACATTTAACAGTACATAAAAATTTTTTTTACGTCGTGCAGCCGTCAAACTGCATTACGATAAGCGCAAGGCACCATACATCTCTCAAATTTGACTAAAAGAAGAAATAATTCTTATTAAAAGTTTCTGTTTCTAAGCCTAGGAAACACGTAAGTGTGTGACGACTGAGAACCTCTTGATGGCTGTGGTCGGCCGCTCCGCTTTGAGCCCCGAGACAGCCCGGCTGACCGCCTCATTCTCCAGTGTAGTCAGCGCGTACCGGGAGCACGTGTACACATCTCCGGTGCTCTGTCTCTCGTCGACATGACGGCCTCTTGTCACTTAGTTTTGTGTACTGAATACGGGTACTGGGAATTCAGTTCTAGTGTTACGTTAGTAACCGTAGGCTAAGGAACAGAAAGTTTTTAGTAGGAACTATTTTTTTCTTTTCGGCAGCGCAGATTTGGAAGATGCTCGGTGCTTCGCGTTTACCGCATTGCAACGATGGCTGCATATCTGGAAAATAATATTAACGCGTTGAAAGGCCCGACAGTATGGCCAATTTAGCACATAACAAAATATAAATTCTCTAGATTTACCATTTAAATGAGTATGTTTTTTATCTAGTATCTGAGGGCATAACTTTTCTCCCCTTAACATCTGAACGCATAAATTGCTTTCATGCGACATCTGGTGGTGTAAATAACTAGTCAATCTTTAGTGTGTTGGTGCTTTAATTTGCACTCAGTTGATAGATGACGGCTTTCATGAGAACTCACTGATGTCAGTTCGGGGGCGTCACGGTCCCTGATGTACACATCATCTCAGCACGCGCTAGACTGTTGCTCTGAGCCTCTCTTGGAGATATTTGTGAGGTTCATTGAGTGAAGACGGGCAAATACTTATCTAAATAACGTGTGCATGTTTGATCTGTGAAGTCCTGTGATCGATTGTGATTATTTCAAATTGCTCTTTTTGCATTTCAGGAAAGAAAAGGGGGTCTTCAAAAGGTAGTGTTGAACTTATGAAATTTGTTTTACCATTGTCCACGACTTACCTATTTATTCCGTGCTCCAACTAATACAAACTTGTCCGTCCTCCAACTAATACAAAATTGTTCTGCCATTGTGTACAACTTACCCGTGTATTTTATACTCCTACTAATACAAATTGATTCTCCCATTGTGTACGACTCGCCTGTTTATTTCATGCTCCTACTAATAACAATTTCAGCCTCGTTTGTTGACATGGATCTGCTTAGCCTGTACCGTTCGAAGTAAATTCCTCTGTGTGTACCTTCTTGTGCCTCAATAGGTATACAAAATTGTTAGCTAATTGAACATGATCACACTAGTTCTTTAAACGTTTCCAGAGTATATCAATTTTCCCATTTTCCTCCCACACGCTGACGTATCTTTCTGCCTTGACCCAGGTGTATATAATTTTGCGCTCGTCTCTTCATTCGCTGGCTCCGAGTGTTTTTTCTGTCGTTCCTGACGGCGCTGCGAGAATTGTGTGCTAAACAACCACCTGTGTCTCGTGCAGCACATTGTATGTCGTAGTTTGTTGTGTTGTACACAGTCCTCGTGGACTGTTGCTAGAATGTGTACTGCGCACAGTCCTTATGGACTGTTGCTGGAATGTGTACTGCATACAGTCCTTATGGATTGTTGCTGGAATGCATACTGCGCACAGTCCTTATGGATTGTTACTGGAATGTATACTGCGCGCAGTCCTTATGGATTGCTGCTATAACGTATGCTGTACACAGTCCTCATGAATTGTTGTTGCAAGAATGTTTGCTACATTTTGAACTGGTCCTTTTTTTGTTTGTCGTTTGGAATTTTTAGAATATAACTTGAATTCTGTGTGAAGTTGGCTTTGTTACTAAATTCATCTTGTGAAAGAATTGGATTGCGTGCATTATCGTGTGCATAGATCTTGCCTACTTGTATTTTGAATGTTGTGATCCCAACTATGGCTGCTTATCTCAAGTTTATTGCGACTTTTAATTAGCAGTTTAACGACTCGTATGTTATCGACTTGAGTCAGTACATATAGTGCTCCGACTCAGCATAGTGCCCCGACTCAGCATATTGCCCCGACTCAGCATAGTGCCCCGACTCAGCATAGTGCCCCGACTCAGCATAGTGCCCTAACTCAGCATATCACCATCTGGAAATGTTGAGGAAGTCTAGGAGACATCAAGCTTCTCTGAAGATGAAGGGAAATTAAAGGCAACAGGAGCCTGTCCAGGGTGATCAGTAGAATTTAATTTTGAAGTCATTTTGTTCGTTGCTTTTCAGCTTTTCTTAGGAGAAAGGAAGTCCAACCCCAGCCTGACGAAGTCAGGCTGGTGACAAGTTCACCTTCTAATGATGAGGCCTGACTTTGGTCTCTTTTCTGTTACTTGGAAGAGGCCAAAGTCATGCCCTGCCAGCTCCAGTTCAAGTACTACCTTATGTTTCTTGCCTTTCTCTGTGTCACCACTGACGTCCTGTGGGTAATGAAAATTGCTTACTTCAAGTTCAATGCCACGTTAAGAAAATAGGTGTTCTTGCCGTCTCTCCAGTTTGCTTGATGGGATGCAGATTTGTTTTGCTCTTCATCCACATCCAATGGATAATGGAGGTAATGGTTTGGTTCTTCCTCTTCTGAGTAGTAGTGCTAAACAAATTTGTATCCCTTCTATTTCACTTTCACAGCAAAGGTTCTCTATCTTACCTCTGAGAGTAATTTCCTGTCATTCTTCTAAGAGTACGTTTCTGTCCTGTTTCTGAAGTTCTTATCTACACTCTCTCTGAAAGTACTTTTCTACCCTCTCTCTGAAAGTACTTTTCTACCCTCTCTCTGAAAGTACTTTTCTACCCTCTCTCTGAAAGTACTTTTCTACCCTCTCTCTGAAAGTACTTTTCTACCCTCTCTCTGAAAGTACTTTTCTACCCTCTCTCTGAAAGTACTTTTCTACCCTCTCTCTGAAAGTACTTTTCTACCCTCTCTCTGAAAGTACTTTTCTACCCTCTCTCTGAAAGTACTTTTCTACCCTCTCTCTGAAAGTACTTTTCTACCCTCTCTCTGAAAGTACTTTTCTACCCTCTCTCTGAAAGTACTTTTCTACCCTCTCTCTGAAAGTACTTTTCTACCCTCTCTCTGAAAGTACTTTTCTACCCTCTCTCTGAAAGTACTTTTCTACCCTCTCTTTGTAATTACTTTTCTACCCTCTCTTTGTAATTACTTTTCTACCCTCTCTTTGTAATTACTTCTCTACCCTCTCGCTGAAAGTACTTCTCTTTCCTGTTTCAAAAAGTTTTTCTATTCGACTTCTCCAAGTGCTTCCTACTGTGATGCATTCTATAAAGGTGAATTTGACGACAGCGTTTGGCAGCGAGGACTGCGGACCGGTGGAGGGACGCGTGGCACCACCGCGTGGCACCGCCGTACACGCCATGATCGGCAAGAACAAAGGCATCCAGGGGCACCAGAACAGCTGCTACCTCGACGCCACTCTCTTCTCCATGTTTGCCTTCACCAGGTATTTGCTCAGCCGTTGGGCGAACTCTTGCCCCATCGTATCATGTTGAGTAGACCACTACTTATTGACCCTGCTTAATTGTGTATTGGGGTAACCTATGGAACTTTGGTACTTCCATGTAAATTGAACGGTGGTCGCGCTGTTCTATCACTTGTTAGCATCATTCGCTTATTGAAATTAGTTGCCCTTTCTAAAACATAGTTTATTCAGTGTATTAAAAATTCGGATTGTGCTGTTTAAAGATCCTTCTTGCGGGTAGTTTTTTGTCATGCACCCTGTACTGGTGGTCACCAAATAAGTAATGACTGAACTTGACTTCTTCGACGTATCCGATAATCAATAGATTTTAATAATTCGGTATCTTAAATGGTTATCAGTGCAATAGTTGAAGGCACTGTGGACCTCGGGACTTTTTTTTCGTGGAGTTAAATAGTTATTTTCGTCTGATTGTATAATTCACCAATTTAGTTATAATCATTTTCTCTTCCGGTCGTATGCTCTCGAACAGTATGGTGCTGAAGCGGAATGTTCAATATGCGTCATGAGCTGTGATTTATAATGGCAAATCAATATTTAATTGTCGTCAATATATTTCAAAGGGCGTTTCAATGCCTCACTAACATCCCTGGCACAGCTATTGGATACAACTGGAAATCCGCGAATTCATTTTGATATCTTGAAGCAACAGTATTCTGGAAACCAGGGTGGCGGAGTCGGAGCGAGTCAGAGGTTTTAGAAAGAGTCCGAGTCGGATTCCTGAGAATACTGGGAGTCAGAGTCGGATTGTTTTATCTGATTCTCGGGGTATAATTAAGATATATTTTAACATGTTTAGTTTGTTTATTTTCATATGCTACACAAACAAACACTTATGGCTCTTCTTTAGAGACTAACTATTGTTTTTAACCCTTTGACATCTTTAATCAACTACCGTGAATCTAAATTAATTTTCTCTTGATGTCTTTATTCAACTCTAGTCCACGGAGCATGGCAAACATTTCACAAGATAAGAAAAATAGATGAAAGACTTAGTACGTATTAGCAGTAATCCGTATTAGAAATGTTAGTTAATCATGTGAAATTATATTTAAGATTTTGTTGTGGATTCTATTCATTTTAGTTGGTCTATATTCCCCACTTTTTCGCATCTTTTTTACTAATAATTATCAAAGTATTAGGAAGGAAATTTGGGTAGCTAATATTCATAACAGCTAGTAATCTACATTCATGTATCGTAAATAACTTATAAATTCATAAATTTTATAGCCCTAAGGATAAAAAGAAGTACCCGCGTGTCTACAAGCATCAAAATCACTAAAACACGGACGTTTCGGATCTTGGAAAACTGAAAGGACAAGCACTTTTTGAATTTAATTCTACAAACATAGTAAAATAAGAGGACTCGAAAACATACGCAATAAAAATATGAATACCAAGATCCATGCAATTTCTAACCTCATAAATATGAACTATTGCTCAGCGACTACATAGTTTCGATTGAGGACCATAGTCATTGATCTCAGGACGAAATTTAAAAATGTACAGAGATTCTAAAATTTGGACGTCAACTATTGCACGAACAGAACTTAAAATTGTAAAATTTGTTATTTTCAATGGGTGATCTTTGGCTAAACAACGTTCTCTAATGGATGAGGTGGACGGTTTTGCGAGCTTTAGTCCAGTTCGGAGGCAGACTCCCTTGTGCTGAGTGCATCGTACAAATAATGGGAGAGCAGGGCTCCCAATAGAAGATTGTTCGCAGCAATCACACCTGGAGCTTCCCTCCAGTTGAAGGAAGAACCTATGTTCATATTATTAGGAAAGAGTATATATATATATATACATTTATTTGAAGGAAGTATTAATGGACAACGGATGAAATATCATATTTCATTTTGTGGGTTTGGAGCCAATGAAAGGGAGTTGGAAAATTAAATCACTGAGTGCCCCGAAATTATGGCTGTACTTCCAACTTTCTTTCATTGGAACTTAAACTGACAAAATGAAATACGATATTCTATTAAGTATATTCTTTTTGCGCTACATGTGCTCATAACGGAATGGCAAAGAAAAATGGGAAAAATATTAGAACTTTTCGAGCATGTGCTCATTTTCTATGAAATAGGGCTGTGTTGTAGTGATATAGAAATGCCAAATTAAAAAACAGAAAAAAGAAAAGCATGAAATCATACAGCGAAAAAAAGGTTCTCAGAAACGTGATTTATGGAGTTGCACAGCACTTTCAAGCACATAGGCGTTTCAAACGAATTCAAAATTTCTAACCATGGAAAATGTGGGTAAGTGCAGAAATTAAAATCGGAAAGTATCAGGATGGCACATAAAAAGAAGGCTAACGTTTGGCGATTTTTAATCGATATGCACTCTGCATATCATTTAATTTTATAATTTCGAATTGGTAAGTTTTTGTCGAATATTTATGATCTACTTCCAATAGCCAAAATAAATAAATATCTATCGTATTTGCCCGTACTTAGGTTCTTAGTCTGAACAATTGAAATAACAGCTTTCAAAAATCATTTCAAGATTTTTTCTAGAAATTTCTGTGTGCATTATTGGTTAATAACCATACCATCAACTCATTTTTTCATTTCGAAAATGCACTTCCTCAAAGCGTGCGATATTCCATTATGTATAATTTTAGTTGTGCGCGTCGCAGTATATGGGTTCAACCCACTGACCCCATTCGTAAGGATCGCAGAGCAGGCTGGACGGAGTCGAATGTGAGGCTTTCCTTCACACTCTAGCATGAGGATGCATTGCAATTCTTCATGGAACCAAATTATTGATTATATCATTATAGTCTATTCTTGCCCAGTGTATTTTGTTTGACGTATATTAGTCATTGTACATTCATGAGTTAAAACTTTATTAAATGGTATGCAGAGTGCATAACCATTAAAAATATCGTCAACCGTTAGCTTTCCTTTTATGTGCCATCCTGATGTTTTTCCCTATTTTAATTTTCGCACTTACCTGTATTTTCTATTGTTAGAAGCTTAAATCCGTTTGTAACGTCTTTGTGCTCGAAAGTGCTGTGTAAAATGTATTTCTGAGAGCCTCTTTCTGGTGTGTATTTCATGTTTTTCCATCGTTATCTTTTAATTTGCCATTTTGATATCACTATAATACTCGTACAGTCCTATTCCCTTGTGAATATTGATTAAATGAAGTTTTTGTTTTGCAAATTTCGTCGAACGTGAGCACATGCTCAAAACGTTTGAACTAAATGTTTTTATGATTTTTATTTGCTTTTCATTTGTAATATTTTATCCGTTGTCCATGAATACTTCCCTCAAATAAATGCATAAGTATGTTTTTGTCAAAATATAAACATAGGTTCCTTCTTTAAGAGGAGAAAAGCTCCTGACATGTTGATATGCAGTGGTGTCATGAATAAATATGTGTGACTGCTGCAAACAATCTTGTATTGGAAGCACTGCCCGCCAATTATTTGTATTCTTAAATGTTTAGGTGAAAATTTCAGGAAAAAACTGATATCTATATTGCTGTGCGTTTTCACCAGATTTATGATGTAACAGTTCGCACGTTTTGCAGACTTCCGTGCTAGGTTACAGTGAGCTTCATTTACACTGAAGAACGGACTTATTTTTTTGAGGAACACAATACTGTGAGAACAGTGGTTCAAATTTTATGCACTTGTGTGCGTCCTTAACCTCGTTTTGAACAAAACAGTAAGAATCTAAGATAAAACCATATTAATTTAGGCACGATGCATTCGTAGCAGCGGTCCTCAAAAGAGTAAAGGTAGCGCCTTGGTGACCACAGTGCGTGTTTTCCAGTGTATTCGACAGCCTGTTGTTCAGGCCGGCCACTTCTCGCGACATAGGCGAGTACAACGAGGTGCAGGACGTTCTCAGGGAGGAGATAGTGAACCCTCTGAGGTCACGCATGTTCGTCAGAGCAGACAGGATCATGAAGCTGCGGACGCTTCTAGATCATCTCTCATCGGTTCGAGGACTCACTACTGAAGAGAAAGGTACTACTTTCCACTGGAATTTTATTTAAGGTTAAAACGATTGTTAGTTTGTATTATTTACATGCTAGATTACTACGAGTTTGGCCTCGTGACTGCTCTGTGTCTCATGTATATCATTGTTGCCATGGATGTTTGATTTTTGTTTTACAAGAACTGTGCTCTGTGTTGAATTGATTGCCTATTAATTTGATGTCTGAATGATACGATTTAACTACCTTTGAGTTAAACAATGTAAGGAGCCTGAGAATTTTCTAGCTATACAGTCTCATTCTATTTATTACATCGTTGTTCGACCAATGACACCCTTGTACCAACTTCAGAAGTGTCACAAAGAATTTAAAAGGAAGAGCTCTTAGTAATTATGTGTTATTCTAAAGTATAGAGTGGGCAGAGTTTGAATCTGGACCTCAGCGTTATTTTCCATGTGCTCCCTTTATTGGCGTATCCAATAATCTGTACGCCTCACTTCAGGTGTTCATGCTGAGTATAGCATCGTTTGATTCTAGTTCGTCCCCTTCAGTCGTTTGGATCCATTCCAGCTGTTCAATTGCTTGGTTGTCTTGTGCATTCCTTTAGCAGAGCAATTGTTTTCCGTGCCAGAGAGTTGTATATTTGAAATGTCGTTGATAAGTGAGTGTAAGCATATCTTATTTCATGCAACGCCCACCTTTTCCTTGTGTTTTAGGAGACACTCCATAGGTATGACAAGTGTTAAAAATATTGCATTTCTGAGTTTTTGTTAGCGAAATACTTCCTAGGTACATTGTTATTGTGAATATCTATACTGTAGTGGTAATGTTCGCTTACATTGTAGAGGAGTGGTAGTTACTGGTCGTAGTGCGAGACGCACCCCTATGTTCAGCACTCCCTGAAACTTTTCGTCGGTCATGAGCGGCGCGCAAACGAAGCCTGTGTGCCAGTCGACCCGCAACTGTAAAAGTTCTATTCATTGCTCAAATTTTATTGCAGACCCTGAAGAATTTCTGCACTCGCTGCTCGCGCAGATCTTGAAGGAAGAGCCGTACTTGCATCTGTCCTCGGGCCAGCAGGCCTACCACTACCAGCTCTTCCTCGAGAAAGACGACAAGATGACCATGCCGTCCGTGCAACAGCTCTTCGACCAGAGCTTCCTCACCTCCGACATTAAGCTGAAGCAGGTGCGCACTTCAATTTTGGCAGTGCTCTTAGCTTGCTGAGGTGTTTTAGACTTCCATGTACGTACTCCATAACGGTGAAAGATCGGGTAGAAGTAGCAGGTATTTGTTTTCAACAGAAATGGAGGTGGCTCTGAAGAGTTTAGCGACAAAATGTAGACATTGAAGTTTAAAGAATGATAAATAATAGTTGGGATTTTCAGAGAGCACTATAATAAAACAGAAAACGGACTAATGAAACTTAAATGTGTCTACCGGTTTAGGTTCTAAATACTGCCATGCTCTTGCCATCATTCACTTGAAGATGTTTATAGTTAGTAGGAGTAATGAAGTTAGCGATGAGCTCTGGTCGAGCGCTAGGTCGTCTGGGTTGAACTCCTGTCTGTTAAGGAACACTCATGGCTTTCGAGGATGCATTCCCATACGTCTGGTCCCTTCTATATGACTCTCAAGTTGGAGTTTTTTAAATATGAGGTAAATGTTCTCATGTGTTCAGGAAAAATTCACTTGTGCACATGAGAAGCCGTCACTTCTATGTCGCATTAATGTTTTTGATCGTTACACGGCTCAAGAGTTGTCAGGGTTTCGGGCCTTTGCAAAGAAACTCTTGTTATTGGATACAAAACTTTTTTTGATTCGTCCTTGCAGTAGCTGAGTTTATACTTAAAAACGGACGAAATGTCAATAAAGAAAGGCTTATAGCACGTAGCCCAATGGCTGGGTTTGGGCTCATTGCTAACTCCGTGCCTTCCTGTGTTCCAGGTCCCGTCCATCATGATCCTCCAGATGCCTCGCTTTGGCAAGGACTACAAGATGTACCCCCGCATTTTACCCTCCTTATTGCTCGACATTACAGATGTCATTGAAGACTGTGAGTACTTTCACCTATTTAAGTGCAATATGTTTTGCTGTTGATGCCGCAGCGCATGTCAGCACGAGCGTCACATGTTGCAGGCGTGTGAAGAGGGATTAGTTTACGAAGAGAGCCTCGTTTGTTCTCTTTTCGTTGCTTTTTTTCTTCCACGGGAGAGTTATTGGTCTGTTGGCTTCTCGTACAAGTGGGTTTTATTTTTGTGCCCTTGCTCCTTTCATCCGTTGTGGTCTTTTAATTCAGTTTTGTTTGTTTCTATTTATTTAATCATTTATTCATATATTTGAGTTGTCATCAATGTCGTTTTCTTTGATGTCGTAAGTTTCTCTAAACACGACACTGCAATTTGCGTTTTTTGAGTGGCCGAGAGTGATGTTGGGCTAGTCGTCCCAATTGGATGGCAATGCCTCGGCTAATGATGGAAAAATTGTCCATTATTAGTCCAGTGCCCTTGCTTAAGATCTGTTAAAACAATAACAATACTGATACAACTGTTCTAGTGAAGCTGCATCGTTTACAACGCTCTAGTTCTTAATTGTGTGCATCTACTTTGCACAAGGTGACGCGAAATTCACTTAACCATTTTGAACATTTATTTCATGGCAACTAATCGAGCTATGAAAATGTGTTACATAGAAAATAGACGAGAAAATCTTGATATTTCATTCGATCTTGATGATACGGATTTGAGGCATGTTTTGTAATATAAACATGCCTCAAATCCGTCCTGCTGGTCCTGCTCCTAATACTACTACTCGTGAGCAGCCCCGCGCCAGTGCAACATCTGCGGCATGGTGGCGGAGTACGAGTGTGCGCAGTGCTTCGGTCAGTGCAGCACTGGACTCGAGAGCATCGCCTTCTGTGACGGCTGCATCAAAACCGTGAGACCATTTCCTCCTCATATACTATGTAGAAATCAACTCATGGTCTTCACAATTATGATTGAAATATTAACTCGTCGTGGATTACAATAAGATTAACTCGTGGAACTTACCGTGCCTTTCTTAGTCTCTTGACACTAAATAAAATTGAATTTGTATCAAAATAAAAGTCTACTTCTAAAAAGTAAGGTTTTTTATTCAAATCTTAAACGCAAAGGGCTTCATAGAAACATTGTTTAAGCACTTGGGTAATAACTATTCGGGTGAAATTTTGTCATTATTGACTGACTTACATCGGGTCTGATGAGACATATAAAAAGCATTCAAAACCCTTAAGGATGCTATTTCAAAATGAATAAATTTCCTTTCATTTGGGCGGTAATTCCCTTCGGTACTTCATATAGACGTTAAACCTACAGAATGGAGAATTTTTTCGAGAAATATACATGAATAAACTTGTCCGCAAACTCGTTGAATTTGATTTTCGTAGCGTAGATACTTCTGAGACTGGGCAGTGCAGTGAGCTGCGGCGCGAGTGAAATCTTCACACTGCCGATGTCTACCCGCAAATTAACCTCAGACTAATAAATTTGGCAATTCATAATTTCACTGTTGGTAGTTTTTCCGGTTTGCTGACAGAATGCCTGTACTCCTGCGGGGTTACATCGTCTATGAATATACGTAAAGGAAGTGTTCTGCTACATATTGTGGGGAGATGACTCGTCATTTTACGATGCGCATAGCAGAGCATAGGGAAATACTGTTTGTACCGGCAAGGTGTCTGCAAGCCTTTCAGAAAGTAGCATTAGAGACCATTTCCTAGCAGCTGATCACCCGGTGTATGATGTTAGCTTTAAAATCATAGACACTAGCGGTGGACAGGACATCGGATTACTGGAGTGTTTTTATTCATCAACGTAGGCCAATTTTCAATGATTTGGACTCGTCTGTACTTCTCGATATTTTAGGTTAAGGCTGTAGGTTTTGTTTAACCATTTTATCCATATAACGTTACATTTCTCAATTGTAACATGAAATTTTTTTTTAATCCAGATACTGATGATGAGCGTAGTATTGCTCGGAAGCTTTACTTTTAAAACACGTCTATTCCTTGACAGATGTCTTTACTCACCTTGGTTTTACTATTCTGATGTATACGCTTCCCCAAACGAAAAGACAATGTAATGTTTTACATTTAATCCGTATTTTCTTGTGACCGCTAATACTTCTTGTTTTTCGAGTATCAGCCATTAAGAAGTCTACTTCTCATCAAGAATTAGTTAGTTTTTTTTTTGCATGAAACTTTTCCTCACTACGCATGTTTAGTTCGTGCGTTTCCACAGGTGCACAACCACAAAGAAAGAGACAGGCACGAGTCCGTGCGGCAGCTGCGCGTGCCTCAAGAATACAGGATGCTGGCTGACCACTGCCCATCAGTGCCTCGAATATTTATGGAACTTTTCGCCGTGGTCTGCATAGAAACGTCCCACTACGTCACCTTCACGCGCTGTGGGGAAGGGCCAGAGGCTCCTTGGTGTTTCTTCGACTCCATGGCCGACCGAAAAGGTGAGCGAGAATATGCCAAGCTGTGAGTGCGAGGTACTTCTGGCAGCCCTACGTGGAAGATAAAGCGAGAAGCTTACTTGCTTTGGTGTAGGACTTCATTCATACTTGAATTGAGCTATTTATGGCAGCCATCTCACATATATTTTTCTGGATGAGGTTATAAAGTATTTGAGTCTAAAATATCACTATTCTCAAGTGTTGAAAAAGGGATTCTTGATGCACTTTACTGATTCTTTTCTGTTAGAGTTTGTCATGTCAATTTCTAGCATCTTGAAAGTGTATACGTCATAGCGGCACTAAAGTAAATGTCTAATTATTGCTACTTAGTTTTGCCTTACAAGTTCTCTGCTGATACATACCACTTTTATATCATTGGTACTTATAGTACTTGTGAGTTCTTTGCTCTTTCTCGCAGCATCTTTTGAACTCGTTGAGTTTCTCAACTCAGTTACGTTGACACAGAACTCTTTAACTTATGGCGCTTTTGCATTGCAGTTTCTAAACCCTCAATTTTCCCGTATTAATTTTGCGTGGTATTTCTACAAGTGTGCGAATTGGCGTGGCAGTTTCTGAACTCTTTCGCTCCATATCGCATGATACTTGAAGTGAGCTCTCGCCCGCAGGGGAGCAGCACGGCTACAACATCCCGAGTGTGGTGGAGTGCAGGGAGCTGCAGGACTGGCTGAGCGAGCAGGGCGGCCAGTCGCTCAGTGCAGTGACGGACGACAAAGCCCTGCCGCACTTGACGCGCCGCCTCCTCTGCGACGCTTACATGTGCTTCTATCAGACCGGAAAAGTTGCCATGTATAGATAGACCAGGGCATGTCGTTTTTGCTCTACCTCCATATGCTAAACTGGCTAACTAAGGAGCATGTTACTGCTGCGTTAGTGATGTAAATTTGCTCTTCATGTAAGTCAGCTGACCAAGTGTGTCGCAGCTCACCGCAGGAGCTAGTAGCGACATGAGTACATGAACAGGCTGTGGCCTCATACTGTATTTGCTTCTAAATGCCTTGAGGAAGTAGAAATCTTCATATTTTACTGCATATTTTGAGTCTTAAACTCTCCATACAGATGTATTCAGTTCAAGGAAGATTCGTCCATCATTAGAAGAAATATTGACAACCTAATATCTATTTCATGTTTTGTCTTGAAACTGGCCATAAAGATGGCGCTACTAACTATACTTAAAAAGCTGAAATGATGAATTGATGGAGACAGAGGGCCAAAAGGCTTACTAACATGAGAACAAGCTGACTTCTTCAGTACTGTGTATTCTGGAGACGCGTCGGCTTGCGAGTTGTGACGCAGTGGGTGGTGCGGGTGGTGGCTGATGAGCGCCGTGTGCCACACGAGCTTCTAGCGACACTGCATGTAGCGCCTTGGTTATGTTTTCATGCTCCCGTATGGAGGTTGTGGCCTAATTTTTTACGGTTGTACGAGGCGAAAGGATTAGTTTGTTACGACTTATTGAGCATCAACTTCTCGTGGTTTGCGTGTATTGTGGGGAAGAAATTTCCCTGAAAATGCTTCTCTGACATTAGGGTTTTACGAACGGATGGTTATCCGGAGCAAAAGCTACTCGGTGTTCTGTTTATGGACTGCTAAATCGGACGTGTCAGTGGAATGACAAGATTGGTGAACTTCTAATGTAGAGCGTACTAGAACTTAGTTTTAAATATCGTGCGTGCCAGAATCCCTGCTAAGCTTCGTACTTATTAATCTCAATATATACGGGATACTTCGCTTTAGTTTAGTAATTACTATGTTTGAAGCGTTCATTTTCTGTTCGCTGACCGATACTTTCTGGACATTTTCGATTTCCCAATTTTCACTCGCAATCATTTAAGAGTCTCCTCACCATGTTAGTGAGCTCTTACAGTCACAAAAGATAGGGCTTGTGTACTGCAATGATCTTCATTCACCTACATCTTGCCTTCACTCGAAAGCTAAGTAATCATTCATGTTGAGTTTCATTAGCTTATTGGTGGAGTCCTTCAGAAATTTTTCAAGTGTTCTACTTTTAATTGTTTCTTCGTGTGATTTACTTCAACAACGATTTACCTGCGAAGTTGCGTTGCACTTCTTATCTTTTCATGTTCGTAAATAAATGCCGCTTAAGTGTTCTAGGTTTGATGTGTGTTGATTACACAGAATTAGCGTACAGGTTCTATAAAAAAATGTTCATATTCTCTTCTTTTGTGCGAAGATTTTTTTTTTTAGACTCGTTTTTTGTTTGTAGAGATTTATCGCAAAAACCCCAACACGCTTGTTAGCGTATCGTGACCAAAGACTCGGTTAGCTTGTAGAAGTGTATATTCCTCATTATTATTTGTTATGTTTGTATTGATATGTACCAACACAACGCAAGGTGGTCGGAAGCTTTTTGGTTGTATTTTGTTGGCTTTCAATTTCTCTTCTTCGATTAAGAATCATGAAGTATTGGCTTGTACACAAAATATTCAGGCTAACAGGGAGTCGTGTTGCTGATGTCCTCAGAACAACGGGGTTCCGATATTTATTTGTGTTATATTTTTTAGAATTTAGGGCGAATAGTTGAGAGTCAACTTTTCACTCCTAAAGTAGCTTTATTTCTGAGTTCGCTGCAGAGTGTTGAAAATTTCTGTGGACGTAGTGGAGGCCTTTTTGTTTCACGCTAGACCATATTTAAAATGTCTAGCAGCGTAGGGTTTTTATGTCATGAGATGGTATTTTCGATTTCATCATGATACATCTCAAGCGGAGCGATCGTGGCTTTAGATATGCTGGCTCTCTGACGTAAAAATTGCTCTAAATTAATTCACAGTGTCAAAACTCGTATCCTGAACCTATGAGATCGAGTGCGTTGCAAGTTTACAATTCTAGGTTTAGGGTTTTCTTAGTGTTGGTAGAAAATACTAGTGTGTTCTTTGCTGATGCGTAGGTGATTAACATGTTGGCCGCGACCTGGGCCATATGGGGTACACGCGGTCATCTAACCTAACCTAGCCAAAGCAGCAAAATATATGAATAAAAAGTTTCAAGTTTGTATGAAATTTGTGGTCATCACTCGTACATGCTAACTTAAATTAGAAAGAAAATTGATGGGATTGCAAAATTGGTTGAAAAAATATCCTTCATTTTTAAATTCACAACGGAGATATTTGTCCACATTCAATTTTTTAGCTGTGTAGAGAATGGCGGTTAACGTGTTAATTGCCACTGCATTGCAATGTGGTATCTCGTGTTGCTGGTGTTGAAGCCGAGTTGTGCTACCAAGTCTTGCGCCCTTCTCATGAATGGATGTGCTGACCATCGTCATGTTGCCTCTACCGTAGAGCTCTTTTCAACCGTGATTCGTGATAGAATTTTGATTAGCAGTTAACTATTTGAACTGAAACTATGAGCTTGATTTTGCTCTGAAATATCTTGAACGATTCAGTGAACGGTTTTGTCATCAAAATTCTTTCGTCTATTTATCTCAGGTACAGATGCCAAGGTAATGATGCTCCATTTAATGAAAGAATGGACGATAAATTTTGCGAAGTACCATCGTATCGTTGTCACTAATTTTGAAAATACTGGTTAGCATATTATCACGAATGAAAATTGGTTGATTCCATCAACTGAAAAAATAAACACGATTGTCTTGCATACTTCGCTTTGCGATAATTCACCGACCTGCTCGTATTGACAATCTGTTCTGCTGCTTATGGAGCGTCAATTTCTCCCAGATCCACGTGTGCAGTAGACCGCCTCAATTCAGGAGTAGTAAATGTTAAGAGTTCGTCCAGGGATGATTTGAGACCTTCATAATAGCGATGCCAAAATTCCTGGTTTACTCTCTAAGGTTTCTAAAAGTTCTTGTGATTTAGGGCTTTGTGAATCAAGGACTCGTGAATTCCGGCTGTCTTCTCCGCTCCTTGACGGCTGTGTACGAGCGTAGTGGACCCCACATGACCGGTGCAGAGCCTCATGCTTCAATATCTCAAGCGTACGTTTCGTTCGATGAACCTCAAATTTCTTACCTAAATTACGTTTGTGTATTGTAATTGCATTACGTTCTGTTCGTTTTTCCGTCCTGTTTTCATTAGGTCTCTTGTTCGTTCGTTCAGCGTCGGATTTAAATTTCAACTATGAATGTGTTGTACCTAATGTGTTTATCTCGTCTTTAGTAATTAATTCTAATATGTTTTTTTCTAATGATTTCTCATTATTATCTGGATTATACAAATTCTATAGCGATGATTCATATTCTCTAAAAGGCACAAAACAAGAAAGTTGCGAATGAACTCAGGCTGATGGTCGAAGCTCGGCCTTCGTCTGCAATTTTAATTTTTAATTTTCTCAAGCTGTTCATCCCAGAGTTATTCAAAATTTAAGATAATAAAAGTTTTTAACCTTTTGCTCTCTTGAACTCCTATTATGGTGTTGTACAAGCTAGAATGGTTAAGAGGAAGATTTACCCTGTCGTGGTATTAAGGTTTCATGTATATTATATCTGCACCTAAGCCATAAATACGGTGGTGTTCTTGTGATATCAGATGACTAACAAAACATTTGAGATTGATCCGGGTTTCTTTTTGTTCCTTTTTGTTTAGTCTAAACAACGGTGTAGTGGAACTGAAGTAAAAATTTAACAGAGCGGTGAATCAGCGTCAGTGATGGTGAAGAGTTTAAAGCGTCCCCCTATTTAATTGCGTACACGCTCCTTTTGCAACTCTGTGCCTGTAGTCACACCTGCATAATGTTTTTCTCGTTAGGATTGTGATCGGTCTACCAAAACGATGCTGAATTACGCTTGCGTATAGCGTGGATTTCTTGCTACATTGATGATCGTCTTTTCAACCCTGCATTGTATTTCAATATTAAACAGTATTGTTCTCTTGTATTACGGAAATATATTAGCATTTTCTGAGTTCAAGTTACTCACGATACAGTGTGCAGTGAAGGGCTAACCATTTCTTTTAATTTTGAGCACATTAGATTCAGACACTGCTGGTTAACTCGCATGGTAAAATAAAGATATCGTTGTCACTGCGACCGGTGAGCAAATGATCGCATTGAAATGCTTGGTCTCAGCTCTAGCGCATGATCGATGTTCACAAGGTCTAGGTATTAGTTTACAGCTACCATTTGCCCAGCGTAACTGCGGGACTTCAAACAATGACTAAAAAATTTTTTTGTCATCGTTCGTATTTCTTTAACTTCATCCAAACCTAATGGATTTGCGATATTGTTGCTCAAGGATAATAAATTTTAGTTTCGCCAAATGCAGTTCTCTGATGAATTTGTGCTGAATATTTGTAGCCATATTACATCATTCAGTATCAGTATCTTTCGCCAAGCTTCTGTATTAATCTGATGCTAATGACGTACCTATGCCTTAAGTAAAAAAAGCCATGTTTGTGGACTTGTTCTTTATATATTTTATCTGGTAATTCCACTATCATGGAACGTTAGATGCAAATGATTAAAAAACTGAAACATTGGAGTGATATAACAGTCTTTAAATTTTCATCGTTGAAAAATTCCTCTCATCACGCATATCGAGTACGTTACCTCAGAGTCTCGCCTCTACTTCCCATGCCCCAACAAGGGTCGACTCGTGTGACCGTTTATCAAGAGGTGTGACCACTGTCAAAGTCTAGCGGGGCGACCTCGTGTGACTCGTCTAACAGCATCCTGCTACAAGACCCTCAATTTGTGTCAGTTAATTGGGCATTCCACCTACGGAGCTGGCCGAAATTGGGCATTCCACCCGGAGCTGGCCGAAATTGGGCATTCCACCTACGGAGCTGGCCGAAATTGGGCATTTCACCTACGGAGCTGGCCGAAATTGGGCATCCCACCTACGGAGCTGGCCAAAAAACTTGGTCTCGCCTCTACCTCTCTCTTGTAAAGCCTAAGGTAAACTATGACAACGAGGCCTATAGCTCTGCTGGTCCCTCTTTACCTACAAGCCAACCTTACAACCTATACAGAATGCTGGTCTACGCATCACCATAGATTATCTCGGCCCATCGTGCACTCAACCACTGGCATTACACACTTGAGAAAATTCCGCCAAATGAAATGATCAACTTCTTATTACCTGAGACTCGTTGAAAATCTCGAAACTCCTGCCCACCGATGTCTGATCAACTTAACACGTTGACTCCGAAGTGGGCCATATATGGTACACGCGATC
>VOMN01077887.1:0-12361 GCA_014899125.1 Orchestia grillus | reverse complement strand
TAGGAGCTAGCTACGATGCAGAGAGGACTAGGTCGTAGGAGCTACGATGCAGAGAGGACTAGGTCGTATGAGCTACGATGCAGTTAGGATTTGGTAGTAGGAGCGACGACGCTATTATGACTTGGTTGTAAGCGTAGTTTTGACGTAGTCGTAAAAGTCACGATGCAGTTATGACTTGGGAGAAGCGGCAGTTGCCGGTCGTAAATCTGCTCCCGAGAATCACAGAGAAATGATAGCCATGCGGTTATACATAAGCTTCTCAGACAAAAAACTTGTCCCCTGTTACTAATATAGTGTAGGATCTCCACGAGCACGAATAATGGCGACAATTCTGCACGGTATTGAGTCTACATTCAAGTGTCATAATGCACCCTTAGTCGATTTAAAAACACTCTTGCAACAACTGATCTCGTAGTGCCGCCGCAACACGTAAACGATCTTCGCGACGTATAACTTTTTATTTTAGATGATTCCACTAATTTTCTGTTGAGTTCAAGTTTGGAGATTTTGCAGGCCTGTCGAAATACCTGATATAACCTGAATGCCTGGCATGCCAATCAATGACAGTTCTAGGTTGATGCACCCGCCAGTTGTCATCCTGGAAAATAGGCAAAGAAACATGCCCTTTCTTCATCAAGATATTGAGTAAATGGCAAATCTTATCCATTTACCAGCGGCTCAATGTAGTCGTACTGGTTTAGTTTGACAGATACCTCGAATAAAGGACCCATTCCTGTGTGGTTGAAACAGCCCCAGAAGAACATGACAGATCCTCCTCCTCCTCCTTGTATCGCTCCTTCCACGTAGGCTTTATTGAAGGCTTCATGTGGTCTTCGATGAACATGACGGCCGGCATCGTTGTTATAAAGACAGAATCGTGGCTCATCTGATCACATGACACTTCTTTATTTCTCTACAATCCAAAGTACGTTGGCCCAATGGATCAATATGCTTTGGCCCAATGGATCAATGTACTTTGGCACAATGGATCAATGTACTTTGGCACAATGGATCAATGTACTTTGGCCCACTTTAGCAAGTGGTCTTGTGGGCGGGAGTTAATATCGGCCGTTTACGAAGCACTCTGCTCCACATATTCATTGCATGGAGTTTCCTGTAAAGAGTACACCACAATTTTGCCTTGAATTGTCGTATGCACGGGACTGGTTCCCAGTCGGTTAACCCGCATAACAGTGCGGCGCGAAACACAAGCGAATTCCGCTATTTCCTGCATGGGATGTCTCTTAGCTCAACCAAATCTCGGGTAACTAAGAATGATGTCACAACTAAGAAACAAGTCTATACCTTGCCAGTTCTCAATGGAGAATGATGCTTGTTTAGCAAGTGCAGTTTTCGGTCACAGTTTTGAAAATCGATCGATGAAAGTAGTAAATAATTCTCGCTCAAAAAACGACACGAGACAATTTCCTATTCAGGGAGCTTATCTAGTGACAGCACTGATGAGGATATCTAGCTTTAATATTTTTTTCAAGCATTCAATAATTAAACATAACAAAAATTTCACGCCAAAAGGTATGGAAACATATTCTTTGTTTTATTAAATGTGTACGTGCGGGATCTATACAACTCACAGATGACTTTATAGCTGTAACTGCAATCATTGGCACATTTTTGAACCGACAGTTAACATACAAGTGCCAACGTCAAAAATATGCTGTGCGTTAGAAGTGCAAGATTCATTAGACGGAAAATTTGAAATTTTTCATAGCTTTCAAGTTACTTGCTGCTAGTAGTAAACGTGTAAATGATTGGGTTTGCTGGCTGGCTCCGATGAATTTTTACTCTCATCTTTTTTTAGGTCAATGGTATTTTAAAACTCGTGTTCACAGCAATCAGCGTGACAAACATAACTTCACCCATAATTATCTTCTAATTCAGCAAAGCACCTATTTTTCTCTTTTTATGAGAAATTCATTATATTATCCGGGATGCATTCTCGGGTTACGACGCAGTTTCATAACGAAATAATATATTAATTCGGTAATATTATTCGGTAAAATAATATATTAATTTCTAAGGACGGATATTCCTCATGGTTCGTCAAAATTCTTTCGTTGATGAATCGGGGACTTCCTGCCGCCGCACGCGACAGCGTAACATAATTCCCTGAAGATGACTGTCTCTTCCTCCAGAGCCTGGATTTAGAGTGAAATACAGGCTCAGCGGATGCACCTTACGAGCGCCAGTGCGGTGTCTTTTGCAATCTGAGTGTCATTGCAATTTGTTCGCAATTTGTTGTACGAGTTAACATGAGGAAGTCAGGGACATGCAGGGGGAGGTGCCTTACGTTCTTTGTAACGTTACACTCTGCCTCATACGCGGATGTGGCTGGATTAGTCCTGATGTCCTCAATCTCCTGATCAAGTTTCATCTCATATTCCGAGGAAATAGATTATGTCACACTGATAGTGTCTACTTACGTGTATCGTGTTGTCAGGATAATTCGGAACTTCCTCTTCCCGTGTTATTTGCAACTTATTAATGAGTGAGTTTTCATTAAGACTCGCGGAAATTGAGTTCTTGAGGGAAACGAGCCATGGGAAAAGTAGTTTAGGGGGAAACTTCTTCCTCAAACTTTTTATTACGACCTAACGACGACGCAAAAAAATCGAAATGCAAGGAACAATTTCTTCTAAACTTCAGGAAACGAAGGGAACTCCTCAGGGTCAGACTCGTTCCCTCTTAATGGGAAGAAAATGCTTGGTCAGTACCTGACAGCTTGATGAATCTTACGTTTGAACCGCGGATGAACTTGGTTGTGGGTGACCACAGCGACTGCATGATGCTTCACGCAGGGGCTTTTTCATCCAAAAACGTCGTTCGGTGGAGGCTTGAGAGTTAGCGCATAATTTTGAAAACGCTTCCATATTAATGACGGCCGGAAAATTTATTTGGTACAATAACCCATCCTGGGTTGTGCTTGGAAAGTTTGGTGAGAAAAACGACGCTCTGCGACGGAAATTATGCGAATTGTGAGTTTACATATTCCAGTCTTTGGCTCACCATTCTACAGAGTAAATAACAAATCATGCCGTATTGTGCAGGGTGTTCATAAAGTTTTTTTGCAGTTTCAACTTGTAATTAGTAACACAATTGAAAAATATAGATAAATTTGACTGGTTCCATTGCACACAGTGGTCATCTCAATTTTTAGTTAAATTTTAATCACATAGAAATAGTCAAATTTACATTTTTTATCAATTATCTTTGTAATTAAATTCAAAAACTGTAAACAGACTTTATGAGCATCCTATGTGTTGTTTACATTAATATCGTAAAATTTGAAATTGAAAGTAATGGTGTACCGATAACGCTCTTAGGATGACAACTTCCAACCCAAGAGGATGTCAACTTCGCAGCCAAGAGGATGTCAACTTCGCAGCCAAGAGGATGTCAACTTCGCAGCCAAGAGGATGTTAACTTCGCAGCCAAGAGGATGTTAACTTCGCAGCCAAGAGGATGTTAACTTCGCAGCCAAGAGGATGTTAACTTCGCAGCCAAGAAGGATGTCAACTTTCTAGCGAAGAAGATGTTAATTTTATTGGTTTATCCTCTGAGAAACTTTCAAAATCATGATTTGAAGTTTACCATTTTGAAAGTCGCTCTCTGACTTACTGAGACTGAAATCAGTGAGTGAGTAATGGTTTTAAAACACGGTTACTTCTCAGTACCCGATGGTTTTATTTTAACAAATACGAACTTATTGTATTATTAGCTCTCTGAATGCAGGTATTCTTCAGAGTTCGAATAAATCCGGGCAATGATGATTTAAATTCTCAACAACTTCTTCAAGTTCGACTGACTTTTGCCTCACTGATTCATAATCTGAGAATTTCGCTAACAATTGCCATCAAATTCGTCCGCGATTTGAAAACTTTCTCAAAACATGAGTCCAGAAAACCAAGGTTGAACAGAAAACATGCTGGTTCCTACTAAAATGCTGGATGTTTGTTGCCAAGAACAAGCTCGTCATACATCAATAAGGATAAACGTACGAGTGCGGGGCAGGGCCGCTCGCCGACTGGTGCACCAGCCTGTGCGGGTTGGTCTCTCTGGCGGGCTGGCTGGGGTGTCTGGCTCCTGCCTCTCAGTCTCCTGTCATTACTCGAATCTCAAGTAAATATCAGGTTGTTCAAGTCTGGTGTGAATATCAGGTTACTGAAGTCTTGTGTGAATATCAGGCTATTGAAGTCTAGTGTGAATATCAGGTTATTGAAGTCTAGTGTGAATATCAGGTTGTTCAAGTCTGGTGTGAATATCAGGTTACTGAAGTCTGGTGTGAATATCAGGTTATTAAAGTCTAGCGTAAATTTCAAGTAATTCAAGTCCAATGTAAACACCAGGTTACTCTGGTATGCACAAAATCAATGGCACCATTAGTCTATTGATGGATATTCGCTTATCACCTCACAATATTGCAAAGATAATCGAATTTCTCGCCGACCTTCACAACGTGCGGTAGCAAGAGGGCAACGACGCGGCTTATCAGCCAAGCGTGAAACTAAATTTAGGCGCACGTTAAGTAAAATCATTAAAACTCATTAGAGTTGCAGGAGAACAAAATCGCTGAAGAGTTTCCAAATGCTGTTTGCGTGCACACACCGCACTCGACACACCGTAATACTCAGGAGACGATCTATTTTCTAACTTAGAACAAATTGTCACGATAAAGCGTTTAATGTAAGGTTAAGGTACGCGTCTTGATGAAGATCAACCTTCACAAAATCACCGCAACGAAAATCGATAACAATGCCTGAAATAATGCCAACGTTGATGACTGCTTTACAAGCATCAACAGAATTGTTGTGATTTATTACCCTGTTATTTCTGGGTATTATATCGTGAATATTACACGTCTCGTTTTGCCGGAGTGAGTCTCAGTTGTGCGATTCAAGTCATCATTACACGGTTTTAAGATTAATTGCATAAGTACCAAGTATTTTTTACAGTAATCATGGCTACAGAATCTCACATACCAGACTACATTAAAATCAAATCATTGGAATGTTTTAAACCGTACCTTAATGATAGCTAACGTATCGTCATTTTGGATCATTTTTTTACTACCTAGAACATATTCACGGTTAATTGTACCCATCAAACGAATTTAGTTAAATAACCGGTAATTTAAGTACTCAAATAAACTTATTTAAATACTTAAATAGCCGTGACGGGAGTGAGGCCTTCGAGGTAACGAGGAGTGCTTGCGCAGCTGTGGCAATCGTGCTAATTACGTCCCTCGTGAGATGTTATAAGACTGAGACAACTTTCCCAGCGCAGCACGAGCCGCCTCACTCTCACCCAGCCACACTGAAGGCGCACGAACGCGTGTTGCGATCAAGTGAGCGCTGAAATGAGCGGTGCTTTACTCAATGCGCACCTTGATTTCTGCCTCTTGCGCCGGTTTATTGGGTTTACCCTATTGCTGTTAGATGTGTGATGGAGTTGCTTCTGTCAGATGTAGCTGTTTAACTTGATTAGTCTGTTCTTGTCAGACATATTTGTTTAACGAGATCACCTTTTTTTGTCAGATGTATGTACCAATTGATGTGATGAACGTGTTCCTTTCATGACGCGAGGGCGCACAGGTACCGTGATGAGTTCACAGCTCTTAAGTAAGGGTTCGAGTCCCAGCAGGAGCAAACTGATTTTTACGGAACCACAGAGTACTTCATTGGAAAACCTCACATTCTTCACATCCCTCATGCGTCAGTAATTATAAGGAGGCCTTGAAAACCTAAGATGGATTGTATGCCAACTGTGTTGGAATTAATAAAATTTATTTGTTCTTTTTCTTTCTTCAGATGTGCCAGTTTAACGTAGTCAACTTTTTCTCTCAGGTGTACGAGTTTGAAGAGATATGTCTGTCATCGCAAATTTTCAGTTCTGCCTGCGTGTAAAGTCGCTTTATTTTGAGTGTTTTGAGTTACCGCGAGGATGCAGCAGTGGAGTCTTGATATAAAATATCGGTAGAATTGTAGTGAGCTTGCCTGTGTAAAAATTGATAAACACCAAAGAGGGGTTCTCGTGATATGTCAATTCTGAATCATTTTCTTTGTCAAGTCTCGTAAATATTGCCGTACCAACTCCGACATCTGGATTAGAGTTGTTCATATTGCGACTGCGACTTCTGGAGTTGGAGTTGTTCATATTGCGACTGCGACTTCTGGAGTTAGAGTTGTTCATATAGCGATGGTGACTTCTGGAGTTAAGTTGTTCATACTGGAACTTCAACTTTCGGAGTTGGGATTGTTCGTATTGCAATTCCAACTTCTGAAGTTGGAGTTGTTCATATTGCGACTGCGACTTTTGGAGTTGGAGTTGTTCATACTGGAACTTTAACTCTTGGATTTGGAGTTGTTCGTATATCAACTTCCAATTTGGAGTTGGAGCTGGTCGTACTGCAACACTAGACTGGTGTTCTTTTAAACCTGTGAAAGCTTCATTTTGTATTTGATGTGCTGCGGAAGCGTCTTCATCTGGCGTATTTGCCGCGTTGGTGTAGCGTGTTACGACCTCGCGTTACAACAGGATGAGGCAGAATTAAAGGATGGATAATCTCCTTTCTGATTATTGGACAAAGTAACACAAAGTAATTTATGGTTTAGTAACGCCTACGTAAGTAATCGTTACATATCATAGTTTTAATATTAGCTAGCAGTACCTGTGCAAATTTCATAGCGATGTTTTAGATGAAATTCTCTTAAGTTCAAAGGTTAATGCTTTAATATTCCTATATCTTCATTAATTTGAAATAGGAATTTATGCTGTGAAACACATGTTCACTCTCCGCTCATTTTTATTAGAAAGTACTTATACGGAATATTCGGATAAGGAATATTCGGATAAGGAATATTCGGAAAAGGAATATTCGGATAAGGAATATTCTGATAAGGAATATTCGGATGAGGAATATTCGGATAAGGAATATTCGGATAAGGAATATTCATAGCTCAGTTACCAGAGAACCGGGGCCTTGGGACCGCCATTCCAGGCTCAAATTTCCAGTTCATTTCGAACGCCGCTAATTTTCTCCCATCTAATTACTGGAAGAGCGAAGAGCTGCGGTATTAATATTATGGATACTAGTAGACGCTCTCGCCAAAAATGGCGGGATAAATGATGTTAATTTCATAAGATGCCCTCTAATTTACGGTAAATCTGACATGAAATATTGTTATCTGCAGTATCACTGATACGGACTGCCTTCTCTGACTGTCTCGCTGATAATTAGAAATACGGACCTGGGAATTTCCTCTTATCTAAATCCTTAATTAAGAGCGTAGCGTGACAGAGAGACGGACGGATCAAGCAAGCAAGCAACACTGGGCTATTATCATGTAGTAGGTTGGGCAGCGTGACGAACACGGAATGACAACTGACTGATAGACCGGAGCAGAATTATATTTCAGATTAGTTTAATTTAGTATCCGAAGTGGTTAAGGTGAAAATTTTCTTTCCGCCCTGTAACATGGCCTTATGTGCCGCACTATACTTCAGCTGGAGATTACATCCGTGAATTGATTACTTTAACAGTATTAACTTGACACGTTAATCATTTCATAAGCATCTTAACGGTTATTGTTGTGATTAGTAACTAATTAAATATAACGCGGTAACGCTCGTGCTGGCGCGGTGACCGGCAAAAGACCTAATAACTGAAAGAAGCAATGTTAATGCGTTGAACTGAGTTATTATTTTTTATTGCTGCGAGCGAGTCCTAATTAGCGAGGGCTTTTCATACTGTGCAAGGACGGGTGAATGTGTTTTTTTTTGTGTCAACTCGAAATGGATAGATTGATCTGTTAAGAGAGGTTTGTAACCGTGTCATTGGTCGGAAGAATCACTGCAAACATTCCGCACCGTACAGCTTCCAATTGTTATTTTCTCGCGAAAACGATCAAATGCAGCAGAAAATTGTGCGAACTGTAAAAGTGAAAATGCTCTCCCTCGTTTGGTGCATACGCAAGAATTCCCTAATGACTTCAATTAGCCGAACTTTGCAGCATGAAGACAATCAAGTCTCACTGCGTGAAGGTCAAAGACTGAATATTAGCGGCACCTCGCCGTGTTATTTGCTCGTGCAATCATCACAACATCCTCGTTGAGCGCCGGTTTGAGGTCCTGCTAATGGCGTATAATCGGTCGCACGCTGGTCACTTTCGCCGCCCCGCATCAGATAGTTGCAATTCCCAGTGACGTCGGCACCCCACACTTGCACAACTGGCGTCGCCTCAGCTGCAGGGCCTTCCAAAAGCAGCGTTATGTGTTGCTGCTTCACATCTTCCAAGGGATATCTAGAGATACTGCGCGTGGCTTGCTTTTCCATACGCGCACAACCCTGGAACACCGGCTAGAGTTACACTTTTGACGCAAATATGGAGAGGTGTTTTGGCAACCTTGACGCCAGACTACTCATCATCGCGATAACGAAGGTGGGATTACATTTGATGAGCTCTATATCATAGTTTACATCAACGTTCAGCTCATCGATGTGTATACCGAATGACCGTAGTACACAGTAGCAGTACATGCGCAGATAGAACTATTTTACGTACGTACTCCAAATTGATGGCATCACAAATCGAAGCCTCAATATAGTAAGCATTAATTATTTGTACTGAAGCTTTCGATAGCGTCAGCTCTCGCTTGCTTCTGGAGGTTCCAATTATATTGCAGTGCGCATAACACAGCACGAACAGCCTTCAGAAAATCAATGCATCGTTATCAAAAATTCGCCCGTGATGCTGTAAGCTGGAGCTCATCATAAAGAGAAACGAACGAAGCATTTGCGTGCGGTTCTGCAGAATCGCAGCAAAACGAAATATGCCCGCAGATTTGTTGACAAACGAGTGAAGCATTTGTGTACGGATTTGCAGGCGTTCGCAGGCGCGCAGGCACCTGAGTGCTTGCGTAAACTCAGGTGGACATCTTGCGAGGTACGCGGTGCGCATGCGCAAGACGGGACCACGCGCGTTGGTAGCTCTGTGCGCTGTAAACTTTCCCAGGAAAAGTGAAACTGTGTACAATTTCCCACGTGATGACGATTACCATGTGCACTTATTCCCATGGTAAAGTATTCTACGAGACACGACTGATGTGACACAACTTATATGAACGCAATATGCGCAGGCAGTTTCGTTCTTAATGCGCTGTTATCACGTACAGAAATTCTCAACAAACGAAACATGTAGCGATGAGGCCATGATTCTGCGGCTTTGTCACTGCTTCCGTCGTAAGCAGGCTGCAAAATAATATTTGATTATAAGAATTTTCTATCAAGGGACGTTTAATCTTAGCGTACAGGATTGACATTTTTGTCACTGTTTCGAGATTCAATTAAATAATCTCAAGTTCTAACTTGAGAAAAACGTAATGAAATTTTATTTGACGCTCGCATAATAAGACCTCGATCCAACGGACTCTAAGGATGCTCAACTTGGCCGACCTCAGAGTCCGATTCTCAAAATTCGAGTTAAGTCTCTCTTTCGGGCAGGTGAGTGCTTCAGGTGTTTTAAAACACTGTTCGATGTTGCCTATAGGCTCAGTATTATCGGCCCTTTTCCCCCATTTAAGTCTGTAAATGCAAGCGTCAGCAATACAATGCAATTTAACCGTATATTATTTGGAATTTCGCGTCATTTGGAACGTTGTTGTTGCTAGCATGTACAGTTGAGGCAAAAACAAAGGCGAAGATTTACAAGACTTAATACCGCTTTAAATATTCATGGAACAGATATGCAATTTTCACATGTTGCAGTCATTACTCGACTTAATAACATTCTAAATTTTCAAACAGTTAGAAAGAATTTCGTTGTTCCCGAATTTTTTTACGACTCTCACCTGTTAATGTCAGTTAATTAAGAAGTGTTTGGAGGAATTAATTTCCTAACAATAATGCAATCTAAAGTAATCATGAACTGCAAGTAACGGGCGACTATTAACTCAAAAAACTCCTGTGGTATTATTTGTTACTTAACGTTAGGACAAAACATCAATGTTATTAAGCCAGGGATAAAATGATGAATTTGCTTTGCCACTCTGAGTTCGGAAAGATAACAAGTAGAACTATTTTCTAAGTCAGAATCGATGCTCCGTAGATAGGGAAAAATTGTTCAGCCATTAGCGCTACTCGAACGTATGATATTATTATTCATTAAGCGTCCAAAAAATCTCGCACAGAAACAGTTGTTCTATTCACATTCCGCGGCGACTCGAAGGGGATTAAATGACTCATTTCTCATCAAATCTGTCTCATTTGTGCGCGTTCCACATGGAATGGAAATGTCTCTCCACGTATCGAGAGTCTCGGAAATTAGTGTCGCTTGATTCTGTTAGTATTACAAACGTTCTAAATTTAAATCTGAACTTTTACTTTCTGTGTACTTTTTTGTTTGCTTCAAAGCTATAAACTATAATGCGCTTGATGTCCTTCTGAATCTATTTATTTATGTATATTTGATATTTTATATGTATTTTGTATATTTTATGTTTGTCTGAACCCTCTCGTAAACGCTCGTCAGGTGCTTTCCATTCTATGGAAAACACTAAGCGACTAAGCCTCGTTGTACGGAAATCTTTACACCATCATAAAAATTTCTTTTAGAGCTGATGAATTAAAAATGTTATTCCATTCTTGCATACGGCTTGACGCTAACTTTATTCGTTCACGTAAAAAGGCTTCATCTGCCTCACATTTCCTTGATCGGGCTACGTGCGAAAGTTCACTCGCAGTTCATACGTAAAACAGTAGAGCCGTACACCTCTGACTTCAGGTCAGCAGGACACGTTTCCTCCAGCAGAAGCGCTAAAAAGCTCGTGATAATCGACCATCCAAAGTCATCAGAAAGAAGCTGAGCTGACGCGACGCTTCAAATAACAGCACTCATCAGGCGTCTCACGCCATGGTATTCGTACGAAAACAAAGACCGGGCCCCAAATCACCGTGAGTTCGGTGTATCCAGGATACCCATCGCTGGCTTGAACCTATTCCGTCCACTCACGTTCCTCAGACTTGACTTGAAGAATTACATGTTTCCTGGGAGCAGAAGACGAGCTGTTTTGACACACGTGGGTCATTATGGGCGTGTTGCAACGCGCCTGCACGCGTGCTGTCTGTACGCAACGCGTGTGTGTGTGTGCAGCACGCAGGGGAGGTGAGACTTCCTTGTTCCGAGCGCTGCACTGCTGTGTGCTGCATTGCTGTACTCTACAATACTGTACTCTGCTCTCCCGTACACTACACAACTGTGCTCTGCACTTGGTGTACAATACACTGCTAAGTAGTACTTTGCACTGCTATGTATACTTTGCAGTTCGATACATCCTCTGCACTGCGGTACATACACTGCACTGTTATACGAACTCTGCACTGCTATAGCTACTCTTCACGTATATATGTACATACTCTGTACTGGTGTACACATTCCGCACCGTTTTGGATACTCTGCACTTCTATACATACATACTCTGCAGTACCTATATTACTCAGCGCAGCTATGCATACTCTGCACTGCTACACATCCGCCTTTGCACTACTCTGCTGCAAACAGTTTTGCTGTGTAGAACATTGCACTGCTGTACAGCACACAGCGGTCTGCTAAGGTGCATTGCATTGTTCCATAGCGTACACTGCAGCTCTACACTGCAGAGCCCAGTACAACAGGGGGTTGAACAACACCTGCTAGACCTGCGGAGGGCAACGGAAAGTTCTGAGAGCTGGACAAACGCCTGTCTCTCCGCGTTATTCCTTATTCGCCGGCAAAAAAAGAACTGGTCAAAATTGTATCCCACACTCTCCAGGAATCTATGCTACAGAAGTGCAACAAAAGCCGCTTGGGAGGAAGTGGGGTTAAATTTTTAGCCGTAGCATATATACGGTAAATATTTTATTAATTTCAAACCAGTTCTCTGTTGGGTCACCCTGCGTAACGAAGAGTGAGCTCCTTTATGTGTAACTCTGAGTTAAATTGTGTGGCTTTTGTGCTCTTTTGCTTATTCCAACGCTCGGGTCCTCGTTGCTCTCAATAATGTGTATGCTAGTCACAGCTCGCTGCGTAGAACACAAGTACTCAGCAGTGACTAGAACGCAGCCTTACGTAGTGCCTGCTTGTTTCATTATCATTACTACCTCTCATCTCCTTCCTCCATCAGTGTTTTCAGGAACCAGAGAACATCACACCCTTGTTGATTAATCAAACGCCAATTTATATGAACGTTCACGGAGTTGATTTTTTGGTTTATGCAAATGTACATTTTGGCTTCTAATAACGACCTGTAAAGTGAAATAAAGTGGCCGGTGTTGCCTCCGAGTGGCCGGTGTTGCCTCCGAGTGGCCGGT
>VOMN01077886.1:0-20468 GCA_014899125.1 Orchestia grillus | reverse complement strand
AAAGTCCGCAGCAGTCCAGCAGTACAGGGTATATGATAAGTTCATAATATGGGAATTCTAACTAATCTATTGAAATTGGAATCTTATTTGCTCGTCTGGCTATCGGGAAGAACACAGTTGACCAATAAAATAGAGCTAGACGAATTAGGGAACATAATCAAAACATTCTATACATTCAGAGGGGCTGGAAAGAAGAAAGTGATTAGGCAACCTGATCGGAGAGAATTACTCAACTTTGCTGAGATGGGTCGTTGGATGAGCTGGTGGGTCTGCCTCATCCATAGTGGATTTGGCAGCAGATAATTCAGGGTAAAACAAGACACATATCTGTGCATTTTTATGTCCACATTCGCGGATGAAGAGTCGACTAAATGTTTGCACTTCGTTACATCGTATCGAATGCGCTGCCCTTTTAGGGTTAGTAACTCCCGCAGGCCGTAACACCTTGCGCAAGGATGTTTGGAGACAGTTATACCGAGGCGGCCTCGAGTGTCCTCGTATAGTTCTGACCGAGTCCCGGGCATGCGGACCAGGCTAGGGTCAACTTTGCAGCACGCTGGGGACGAACGAGGTTTATGCGAGTCCTTAACGACTCATTTATTCTAGATCCAAGCGTAGTCTGTCGCCAAACTGGAATGAGCTAAACAGGATTACCTAATCAGTATTCTTAAATAATAAAAGTGAAGAAAAATGTAATTTACAAGAAATCAGANGTCTTCTTTCAAACGTCACTGTGAAGCCCTTGCCCGCAAGCGTAAATGCTCCCGACGGTTTCGATCACGGATGGCGCAGATGTTTTGGGCGCATAGATAGCGTTTGTGTAATCGATGCAGATGCTTTTCTCTCCTCCTCTCTCGCCGCTGAATATATACGTCCTTCAGGACAGAAATATCAATTTTTTATCTCGTGTATGTTTTTTCATTATGCGTGTGCCATGTATGGTCACAAGACTATCAGGGATAACACATTAGGGACATCAATAAAATAGAGCTACGTAAATTTGGAGACACGAGTAAAATATCCTACACATCATGAAATGCTAAAAAAGAAGCGGTCAAGAAACACGATTGAAAGAGAACGTTACTTGCGAAGTTGAGCTGGTGGGGGTAGCTCTGCCTTATGATGGATTGGCGGCCTAATGAATATTAGAGCCTATTAAGATACAAATATGTGTATTTTTAACTATATCATGCATCCGTGGATGTGGACTTCTGAAGAGTCTAATGGTAAGATACAATGCTTCACATTTTGTCGTACACGCACGCAGCCCTTTTACAGTACTTTAATGTTAGGAGGCAGCGCACCTCTCACAACGCCCGAGGACCAAATGAAGGCCCAAGCGTATGAGGGTACCTCGAGTGCCCGATGCAGCGGTGGCGGTACATTCTTTAAGTTTTGTAACCATTATTGAACGATGTCTATACGAGACGTAGTTTATACTCAAAATTAAACGAGATAAGTAGAAGGTTTACCTGACCAATATTTCCATATAATTATCGAAGTAAATATGCTAATTTACGAGAAATTACCGTGGTAGAATTCCGATAAGTAGGAGTGAGTGATGCGTTTTCTTTATAGTTGAATGCGTTGATATTGGTCTCCCAAGGTAGAGAGAGGTATTATTTTTCTTCCTTTTCGAACTTGTGTTACGTGTGGTCACAGCATTGTGCAAGAGTCGTATCTCGTTTAACACGGTCAAAAATATAACCAAGGTATATGTTGCATGTGGTGGCGTTGTAGCACCTGGTCTTTTTTCTTAAAGATTCACATTGAACTGTAACCTTCACCTTGTGTATCAGCGTAACGACTCCAAAACCACCCTTGCACGTCACAACCTTCATTAAGATCCATGGTCCTGTTCCATAAGTACTAATAAAGTTTTGCGGGTAAATTGGACTACAATTATACGTACAATATTTATTACCCAGTGTAGCATTCAACTATCTATGTTTAAAGAAACGTTAGTCTCTTTGAACGATTTTAAGTAGTAATGAGATTTTATGTTACCGGTCAAGTTAATTTCTGTGAGTATTATGACATTCCTTCGTTTGTTGACCTCGTTAGGATCGACTGATGTTATTCGACTGTTACATTTTTTTTTTAGCAGATAAGTTTGCAACTCGCACAAGTTTTCGGTTTTCTTTTAGAGAGTTAATAACAAAATTGCTAGGCTAGCCGATTTCTAACCTTCTTCTGTAGTTTTTGTAGTAGACCTGAAACCTTCGAAAATAGTGGTTAGTTCCTGTTTTAAGATTCCGGTTGTGATATTTTTAAATTTAGGTTAAATGCTTTTGATATGTGGATTTTCATGTTGAGCCCTCGAAGTCGAAGCAATTCTTCTCCCCGTAAAGAAAATTTATCGACCAAAGTTCCTGTTAGACATTTGTTTAGTCATATTGTGGTATTGCGATAACACGTTTCAAAACCATTTGAAAAAACCTGATGAGTAATTTTGCACTATTAATTGATACTTGAGCGACTCCAATGGCATTCCAAGCTTATTACTTGACCCGTTTTGAAAATTTTCTCTGATACACATTGAAAGCCAAAACAGCATGAAGTTCCATTTGGAGGAGAACAATCGTCCATTACATATTGAGAGGCTTTATGAGGCACTTACACTAGGTTCTGATGGTCTACGTGCTGCGTGTTACGGTTTTGTTTAGGCCTCATATGAAGCCAAATTAAGGCGTGTCAGACTGTTTGAGTAGCAGTGACCTATAAAGAGTTCGAATGGGGAGTTTTCTTCCGCATACGCATTCATGTTTCACAGATTTTTGCTTCCATCTATTGAGTTTATTTTAGGCTAAACGGATGTATCATTTCCATTTGTAAAAACAAGTGAATTTACTCTGTTCAATTTAGGTTTTTAGAAGCAAAACTCATAAAGTCGTGTGAATATTTTTTAGTGCGATGCATTAAATAAAAACCTTTGAAGTTGTTCAACTGCAAGTACAAATATTTCTCGTAGAGAAATGATGAATGAATCTCGAGCGCGACACGTGAGCTTATTTTAGCAGTTAATGTTTTCTTGCTCTGCAATCCCGTGGTTTGGCGAGTGACGGTCGCCTTATTGTTGACGGTTGAAATGTCTTGCATGTGGTGTGCCATGTCGTAGCTGCTGCTCGTTGTTTTGGTTGATTTTACGTGGGGAATTTCTTCTCGTGTCCAAATCACGTGCTTGTAAATTCGGTAATTAGGCTCACCTGGCAGGCCTCTCATGCACTGGGCGTGTAGAGTTGTACTGACCTGAACTGGCAAGCGCACGCACCTGGCAGGCAGAACGGTGCGTGCGAAGCTATATTTGGGCACCAGATGTAGCTCATTTTCCCCCCATAATGCGTGTAACTGATTTTGGGTGTTCGTCTGTTCTTTGTGGATGTGTTAACTGTCTGACGATTTAACTAACCGTTCTTATGTTTACATTTATTTCACAGAGCTAGTGGTCTATTTTTTCAGAGAAAGACGATATAAGTTTAGCATACCCTATACCCGCATTATTCAGGCTATTCGTGCATGAGAAAGTCCCATCTGGCGTGGAGTTCTTGAAGCTCAGTTCATCGTGTGGACTCCCGCCGTAGCTGACCTACACAAAAGATGTGTCTAGTGACAGGGTGCCCGGACAACAGCATCCGGTCACAGCGTCGGATTCGTCGGCTGTGCTTCAAGCACGACATCAAGCCTCTGCAGGACGCGCCGCAGGTGCCGCCTTACAACGATGGCAAGGAAGCCGTGTGTGACGAGACTTGCCCGTCCATTGCTCTAGACAGGGACACTTCTGACTTCGAGACATTTACTCCTACACCTCCCTCTCCTCCTCCTACTCCCTCGTCGTCGTTTCTCAAGCTAGAGAAAAAATCCTGCATCGAGCAAGTGAAAGTGGAAGAGAAGTTTCCTGTTCTCACGAAAGTGACACCTGTCAAAAGCAGCGGAAAGCCCACCAAAAAATCTACAAAAGAGTGAGTGCATATATGTGTTCCTTTTTAATGTTCTTACCAGGTGTAGGGTCCTGGGAATTTTAATGCAGGTTTTGCCGTTGGTAGAATTAATTAGTAAATTCCTGAAAAGGTTGTTATATAATAGGGCGTTAGGATTTAGGGTCAAGTTTTTTTCCTAAATTGCAAATTATCTGCGTAGCAGGGCAGGAGCACGAATGCAGCTTATGCTTGTGAAGGCGTTATGAAACATCAAAGTTCAGTAAAGTTGCAAACCAAGTCCTCATATGTGCATACCTACCTGACGGTCTGGTAAGACCTTGACTCCTTCACCTGGAAGTTGGAAGGATATTGTTTAGATTTTTTTTTTTTTGAAGCATAACCCGCTGTATTTGTATTTCAAATTTTCAATGAGATGAATGCAAGAGTGTGAATTTCTGCTTCGTTTATTTGTGTTGACGCTTACACTCAAGTCATTGGGCCTGTTGTGATGGGGAAATTTGGATTGTTGTTATGGGGAATTTGGATTATTGTGATGGGTGAATTTGGATTGTTGTGATGGGGGAATTTAAATTGTTGTGATGGGTGAATTTGGATTGCTGGGATGGGTAAATTTAGATTGTTGGGATGCGTAAATTTGGATTGCTCTAATGGGTAAGTTTTGAACGTTGTGATGTGTAAATTTCAATTGCTTTATATTTTTGTATTGTATAAAAAATTAATGTAATGAGTTTTGTATTGTAAGAATTTTAATTTTACCTCATACTCATTTTACCGGAATTTTTCGCTGACAATAAAATACATTAATTTAATTTGTTGTAAATGCTAAAATTGCATTAGATTATGTGTAAGAATTGAAGTTATTTGTTGAAAGATGCTTTGGGGGCGCCATGTGTTCCTAGCCTACCTCTCAGTAAGCTATTATATTCTTCAGCAAATCCTTCCACCTCCTGGGGGGATTGGTAGGTAAGATTTCAGAGACTCCTAAAGGCGTCCGTAGATTTTAATTTATAAATTCAAATGTTTTGGTTGATAAGTTTAGGGTCTTACAGGTAAATTTGTTTGGTTTGATGGGTAAATTTAGGGTTTTGATGGGTGAATTTAGAGTTTAGGTTGATAAGTTTGATTATTTTCATAGGGGAAAATATGGTTTTGATAGTGTTCAGTCAAATTTAGAGTTTTGAGGAGAAGACCCCTAGTGACCCCTTACAACTCAGGTGTCTATCGAGATAGCACGTGTGCGTCAGACCGAGATAACGATGTCCAGGTTATCAAGGCAATTGCTGCTAAGGACAGAGGGTGACTTGATGAATAAGGTGTTCAATGTTAAGGAGCTACTTTAAGGTAGGGTAGGAGAGCGACTTATGTTTGAAAGTGAAAGTGAATTCTCAACTCCGTACATTGAATGTTCGTTGTTCAGCCTGACATATATGTGCTGCAACACATTCATGTGAACACTAAATATTTTTTTCTCTCGTGTCCAGAACATAAATTTTCATTTCAATCCATGTTCAGCTTTAGGAGACCGTCCTGTGGAGTTCAGTTCAAGTGTTTGAAATTGTTCTTTTAATTGCACAACTTTCTTTGATGCGTGCTTTATATCATATCAAAGTTTGAAAGCCACTTGCACAACCGACTGCTCTATGGGCGAAGAAATGAGGCATAAATAATTTTGATGAAATTACATATTTATCTGCCAACAATCTATGATTATATTATAAAATCAACGTAGAATGGTTCTAACCAATCGTGACCGCTGCACTGTCCATGGGCACATGAATTAGGACGGAGCTTACGCTCGCGTCAGACCAGCTCAGTTCACGACTCCACTTCAAACTTCACCCATAGAAGTTCCAAGAGCCGTCGTATTTGTTCTCTTTATCGAGTTTCAGAGGTGTGCCAAATTTGAAAATGATCAGTCCCATAGGAAAGAAAGTTCCCCAACTCCGACGGTCTTCTCAGACGTATATATTAAAAAACCATCTCCCAGCGGGAAACTTGGGGCTTAAGCTATTTTCTTTCAGCTTTAGGAAAAGCTGAATCTGATCTGATACGCCCACACCTGAGCTTACGCAAAAGTTCTCGTTTTTTCCATACTCGCATCGTTATTGCTCTTGCACAAAATTCTGTGTCACTGAACATTTTGTTAGTGTGATGTACTCTGTAGTTACGAGCGTCGAAGTGCGAACGGCAAAGTGAATTCGTTCTGATCGCACTTGAAATTTTAATGAATCATTTCCGCTTTCGCTTCCCTTACCTCATCCTAGAAGTTACATACTAATTCTGGTCTTTCTCTCTTCATCGAAGTCGCTCATTTGATGTGCAGCACCCATTGTCGGGAATGTCCCGATCACTCAACTCATTTGCACTCAACTGGCACAAATTGCTTGCATGTGTAATTGAATTTTGATGGATACGGGAACCTCCCAGCGCCAGGGAGTCCGTCGCTGATGGCCGCTACCTGCGTTAGCTGTTGGCGTCTTGGAAGTGCTTTCCGTTGTTGCATGTAGTTAGCCCTGAGCATCGAGCTAGGTTTTAAATGAATTAAATATTGCGTGAACAGTCGTTCATGTTTGATGCACTTATGTTCTTATTCACCCAAATTTTGAACTTAACTGTAACAGGAAATTAACCAATTAATGTTATTCCTAAAATCCTTTAAGAATGACAGGAGTCTTCAACTGCACTTCAGTACTGCACGGTCAAGTGAAGTGTACCGTACTGCGCGAGGCATTCATTCCCGAAAATTTCTCAGAGACCTCAGAAAATAATTCAGCACAGCGTGCCCTGCGTGACTAATTCACGAATGTCTCAAAACGTAGCATTTTTCTGATGGGCTTCCAACCAACGCATGCTATTCCGTGAAATTTGACTCTCAGCTGCACGTACTCATAGAGGGGCAAATAATACAACATGATGCGAACTGTAGATTCTAGATTTCTATTCAAATTTGTACTCTCGATGCATCATCGAATTATCATAGTAAATGAAACAACCACTGCTCCAAAATTTCCAATAGAAAGAAATCAATAATAATAATATGAGGAGTGAGAATTAAAAATTTGAAAACTACGGGAGGATTATGGTCTTTGGTGCATACTGCATTTATTAGTAGATTGTTCAGGTGTTCCGGACAATCATTTCTTCATTTTGGTTAGAATGTTATTTGATAAATATTTAATTCTATGTTAGCTTACTACATTCAGTAAGCGATGCTTTCAAAATGAAGAAAGGATCTTGGTTTGAGTTCATTTGCTACCGTGTATGGAACAACTCACTAAAAAATGGATATTTCGATGTCTTTTTATGAATATTTGATGCACTAACGTAATAAATTTCTCTTATTTTTTGTTGAAAAAATAATGTAAGATGTGTATTTCCAATTTTTCCTTGAGAACGAATGCTTACCTTTCCTCTCTCCTGCCGGAAAACACTGATGACGCATGCTGTTTGCGTGGCCTTTCAAGCTACTGGGGAAGTTTGCGGTGACTAGCACCGATACCGTGTGTACTACCTGCGTGATAAAACGAGGTGCTTCTCTTATTATTACTTGCTGTTACTCTATCACTTGCAGCTACCGATTCCCCACGTGAGTGGTCAATGCTGTGGATGTGGAAATCGCTGTATAAGCAGAATTCTTGCATTCTTTCGGGCATTGGCGTCGTTTCATTGAGGCGATTTGTTTTATTTTGCTCAATTTAGCGCTTAGTTTTGACCGTAGGCTTGATTTTAATCCTATCATTGGCGAATCTTCACAATTTATCAATCGTTTTTGTCCGATTTAAAGTCTGGAGAAATATTTTTTTTATATTCCTACGATGTGACAGGCCATGAAAATATTGTCGGCTTTCAAGTCTCCGTGCAGGGAATTCAAGCCATAGATTGTTATTAAAACCGTTGCCTTTCCTCAATTCTATTAATTGTAATTCATTAAGTTACGTTCTTGATTATGCAATAGTAGTCGATGCCATCTATACTCCTATCACTCTCAGAAAACTTGTATCACTCATTAATACCTAAAGAGAGCGGCTTCTTTAGGGGTAGGTTCACGGTCTCCATGCACAGTAATATGTATTAGTAGTAGCAGTGTACATTGTAGCGCTTCAGTGGTTTAGACTGTTGCACTGAAAGAGTAGGGATCATTTGGTTTAGATTATGGATAACGGGGAATCTATGCACAAAGTGTGTTCCCAAACAGAATCCAGTGCGCATGCAGAGACAGAACGTTAAGAATGAAGGGGAATAAAAGACAAAAAGAGACAGCGAAGAAGGTGTGAAACTTGAAGAAAGTGAATGGGCACAAAAAAACAGAAGTCCCGAAGGCCTATTTATGACTGAGGTAACCTAACAGTGCTCGCATGAGGTCGCCAGTCCTCGTAGCATACGGCAGACAAACCTCACCCTATTGCCTATCCTATGCTCCCTGAGAGGTCTCCATGCATACAAATTATTTTATTTGCGTCTCCAATACTTAATTCTTCGGTTGGAAGCCAGGCCTGCGTCTGGGCTCTTGGGTGTTTCGAAAAATTGGGGCTGTATTTTAAAATTCTTTAGGGCCGAGAAGTGAGCAGTTGGTAGTTTCAGGGTCCTGACTTGAATATATTTTGCAGTCAATAAATTGGCGAGATGCTAGAGCCTTGTTAAGTGCACCGACTCTGCTGGCATCTATTATGAGAGTATTACTATATATCAGCCGACAGTCTCATTTGTTTTCTCGGAGAATTCTTTCTTTGTAATCATGGACATAGATTTATTGTTTAAAATCTCTTCAAAATTTGAGGAGTCTTTGACGTGCCTGGTCATGAGACCATCAATGACGACGGGGCTTGAGAATTTGGTTGAAAGTTTTATTGTATTTACGTTCGTAAACTTGTGTATCTTCAAACTCGAAATACTTCACTTCGAATCTGAACCTCCTCAGAATAGTACTAATGAAGCTACGAATAGTACTTTTTCCAGTCAGGACTCGCAACATTATCGTGGTGGAAATAATCTACTGAGAGCTGAACGTCATGCACGTAGTCAGTGTAGTTAGCTCTGCCTCATTTAAATTTTGCTGCCGGATTCAATTCATGAATATAATTAATGGTTTCTCAGCTGATGTTCGGACAGCTTTAGAACTATGTATGTATTGCTGGTCTCCTCCGAAAGAAATACGATTGTTCTTTGCTCGTTATTCTTCTAGTGTAACATTTCTGCATTAGTGATCACAGGATCAGTCGTCCAGGCTGCTCAAGGATTTAAAATACAGGTGCTTCAATTCCGGCTTGTGAAAGTTTCAGTGGCAAATTTTTTCCGAGCCTGATTAATGGCTGCCCTTCTTCAATTTGTTGGATGTGAAAGAGTGAAATTTCTACCGTTTTGTCATTTCAAGTATTGCGCTGTTTTCAGTGCCACATCGTTGATAGTTTGTATGTGTTGAAAAAATTCCTAGTTTCAGAGGTTATCGTCGACTTGCTGTATGGGGTCTAGTCTTGCTTCAGGAGTGTGATTGAACAAAAATTGATCCAAGCCAATTCAATCTTCAATCCAAGCCAATTCACTTACCAAGTAAACCGCTTAAACTTTTTGAAATTTTCATTCAGCGCAATTTTTCTTGCGTTGAAAAGCTCATGGAGAAATAATTATTTGGCTGTTGGAAGTGTACACCATTAAGCACCTTCGGTGAAGCCTCATGCGAGTCAAAGAGCATCGTCGATTATTCCCTCGAAAAAATTCTGCTTTAGATTTTTTAATTTTGATCAGTTTCGCATGCCAACGACAACCTCAAGCAGGCAAACCTACACGGTCTTTTGAGCAAGCGCAAAATATTTCACCGTGTTCGGTGTTGGTGTTGCGCATGGTCAGTTTCGTGTAGATTTTTGCCGTACTTGAGCGTGGACGACATTGTGTGGTCGTGGTCAGTCAATTGTGTCGAGATTCTTTCAAAAGCACACCGATGATATTTTCGGGTGCGCTGTGCTGTTGTAGGGCCTGTTTTTCTAATAAAAGTACTCGGTTTAGGCTTGGCTCTTGATTCACTAAGGAAAAACGCGATCAAAATAAAATTGGTTTGTTTTGATACAGCCACATTGATGTGAAAATTTTTAAGAGTGCATAGAGTTTATTTTGCGTTCCTTCTCGTCGGGGATAGAATTTGAAAGATTAATTACAAGCAATTTTCAGTGCTGATATCTTTTTACTTCAATATTACAGCAACAGTGGGAAATGTACATTAAATTCAGTCGGAATAGTCGATAGCTTGTAAGTAACTTAGCACTGATCATCCATTCTATTTGACGCATATGTCTAGATAGTTGGAAAGTTTTTATTGCCGTAACACAAACCTCAACGCCCGGTATTTCTGAATTAGAATATACTGTGATTCTACCTCTACAACAGAATTCTTGCTGCGTCTACTGCTTTGTTATTCGTTCAGTTAATTCGAGATACCAGCTACCCTTTTACTATACAGGGTACATTGTTAGCTTAGCATTCGGTACTTCTATCGTTCGTCTACGCTTTGTTTTTTCCATATCTATATGTTCTATATTGGTTATTCATTATGTTTTCTTGCTCTTCTTTCTTTGCTGTTTCTATGTGTAGGGAATACTATGTGGGGACACATCTATGCTCGTTTTATGAAGTCCATACTAAATTAAATGTCGCTTCTTTTCGCTCTTGAGATCGAATCTCATGTGGCTTGGGATCTTAAAACTAACTAATAATAATCTAATCTGGAATACTCATTCATCATGAAATATTCCATTGTGATTCTACATCTACAACAGAGTTATTTCTCTGCTTCTGTTGGGATACCCTTGCATAACGCGATTCTCCATCTCGTTGCTCGCTGTGTACTCCCCATTGGTTTCACCCAGCGGCTGCTGTTCACTGTCGGGCATGCATGAATCAGGTGCCTCACGTCGACTGCTTCCGTTTGTTTGTTAGCGTATACGCTCTATTTTTGTTCTTTTTCCCATGTTATCTATTTATGAATCCGTTTTTGTTCCTAGCATTTTCTATGTATCGATATCTGTTATTTAATATTTAATTTCCTTGTGAATACGATTCAAGTTAACTCACTTTTGTCAGGGTTGCGGAGTCGGAAGGTATAAGGTCCGGCTCCGACTTCAATTCCTATCCTTAATAGGGTACCGACTCGTTATTTCTACGGAAATTGACTCGCTCTTTCAACAAGGTAAATCGGCTAAAAAATCAAAAGTTAAAGTAACTTAGTGTGACTTTCGCGCATGAAGTAGATTTTCGAATAAGCGAATTCTTTTAATATGTATTTGTGAGTATTGAAAATACGTTCAGTCCAAAATAAGATTTTTCTATACTAAAGAATAAATAAAATTACGTAATAATACAGTAAAAGCTATTTTCAGGAAGCCGTCATAGATGTTGCTTAATGTGTACATGGCTATAGAACTATTCAATACCTGTTGATATTTGTAGTTACTAAATATGAGTGTTGTAAGTCGAAGTATATCAGTTTCTTAAACTTAGTAATAATGCCGTTTTTATTACATGACTGACTAAAGCAATACTTGCCTGTTGAGAGTATTTCGTCACTTTTGTTTGGGCTCGTGATTATTATTTTGTCAGCATTTTATTCAGAATTTTCATGAATGTGGTGAAACATACATGTCAAATCTAATGTAATGTAATGTTGATAACTAGGTTAGCACTTGGATGAACTAGGTTAACTAGAACTTGAAATTCATAAAACGATTACTTTCGTCGTAAACAGGTAAGAATCTATGAATTAGTGAGACCCTTGAAAATTACAAAATTGTAGACCAAAATTCGATCGCATATTCTGGGAAACAAGACAACCTCGGTGAGTTTCTTCTACGTTGCAGTACTTGGGTCTGTCCTGATGAAACCTAGTGGTGATCAGTACGACACATTTTTCGTTGAGGTGCTGCTACTAACAGCGCAGACTCGTAACTATAGCAGGGTGTTGCTGTACTGCTTCATGAACATCCAACTTCGATTTTCTATCTATTTATTCAACCTGCTATAATGCGTTACGAAAGTTGAACTTAGAAACTTGCTAAGCTGTTACTCAATGATGCATTATTAGTATCGAATTGAACTTCAGGAAACCGAGTCGAATCAAAGGTTCTGACTCCCCCTATTCAGAAGCCTCAACAGAAGCCTCAACTATTTCGACTTTTTAACCCGGCTTTCTTGTTGTATTGGACTACTTTCCCGATTGTGCTTGTATATTGGATCTTCATTTTCTTACATATGTTATGATACTGATCAGTCGCACGTACTTACAATTCCAATCATGATCAAACTGTTCTATACCTACGACGTGCAAGAACAGAGTATCTTTACAGACACAATAAGAAAGACCTACAAATAATTGTCTGCGATGTTACGTTGTGAAGCCAGTGTTAGCCAAGACGAATTTGACAACTTAATAATAGCGTGCAAGGTACTGTGAAAAAGCTAGAAAATTTGAATTCTCGTTCACAGAAGCTGGTAGGGCTTGTGAGACATCTCGGGTCACGAACTTGAAGTGATGAAGGCATGCTGCTTTCTCTGTGACTGTTTTTCTGTTTGCTTGTTGAATTTTAGGATTTCACTTTGTATTCAAGCGATGCTGTTTGTGTGTAAACATTTTTAAAACATTTGTAAACGTTTATTTACCACAAGTAATTTACATCAGATACAGGTTTACAATCAAATGAGGAATGACGAAGAACCGGGATCAGGATATATACCACATGTGGGCCCGATAAGCTACAAGGCTTCTAGAATGTTTTGTTTTGTCGATGTTTTGAACGTTCAATTCAGGCTCAATGTATGTTTTACGTAATTTTAATTATTGCATGTATATTTTTTAGTGATGTGCGGTTAATCGGCATCGGCAAACTAAAAATTGCCGATTCCGTAAAGATTCCTACCAAACTCGAAATGTACATCATTGAGAAAAAAAAGGATACTGATATTTTATTATTAGCATGTACGGAAGCTAAAGCGTACTATGGCCTCTTTACAAGTACATTCAAGTTTTTCCCGATTTTTGTGATGCTAATTGCAGTTTAGCACAGTTTGTGTTAATTAAAGTGCAATCAGCTATACTATTTAAGTCGAATGTTTTTCGAGCACATACGTGTATGTAACATATTAATTAATTAATTTTCAAATTAAAGCAACTAACAGACTCGATGGACTGCTTTTGAGCATAGACGTACGCGCTACTACTTCCTAGGGTTCACGTCTGGCAACACTGGTATCGAGCAATTACGGTGATACCGTCAGTCTGTCACGCGTCAGAGATACCGTTAACAATGTAGTGAATGGTGTTGTCGTTTTCTTTGAGTGTAATGATTATTGATATTGCACAAGCATACTTCAAGACCTATATGACTCGAGATGCTAAAGATTTCTTCCTTTTATAGCATTGAGATATTTTTTAATCAAACTAGCCCTAAACATATTTCAGTATATATACAATAATTTGATAACGGAGTCAATCAAAGATGGCGGTTTCTTGTCACTCAAAAGTCATAAGGCAAACAAAATTTGAGATTGGAACCGAAGTTGTTTCACCCTGTGTTTGACTTGGCTTTATTTTTATTTCATGGAAGGCTTAGGAATTTAAGTACAAAAGTATTAGATATTATTTGTTGAGTATATGTAGTTCAGAAGATACGAGCGTGGGAGTTAGTATGCGTATCGTCTGGATGGAGCTATGGGAATAATTTGAAATCATCTTCCCTGGCTTAAAATTCATATGTCACTGCTACAGAGAATAATTTATGTGTTTGCATTTTTTATGATCTTTTAAGTGAAATACCTGATAATTATTTACCTTATCTATGCGTACTCCACAGGGTCACTTATCGCACAACCTCGATGTTAAACTCATTGAATAGAACTTTATTTTCAGGGTGGAATCCTAAGTCGAAAGTTGTAAATTTTATATATATATTTTTAGTTATAATTTATTTATATTAAAATACCATGTAAGCCTATGAATATTCTGAATAATTAAGAATCGGCATCGGCAAACTTTGTGGAATCGGCACTTCACTAGGTTTTTCTTTCGCTCAATATTGAATTACCGTAGACATTTGTGCACAACTAGGGTCATAAATTTGTAATTTTTTCAGTTCATGATTTTTAAATTGTTTCCAAATTTTTATAATTATGTTATTGTGAGCTTTTAATTTCCCATAATATATTGATTTTACCTCTATTTTTCGCTTATAATATATTAATTTAATTTGCAGTATTTACTTAAATCGAGGGCACTTTATCACATTTCTCTAGCCAACCTCTCAGTAATCTGTGTTCTTAAGTACATCTTTCCAACTCTTCGCTCCTGAGGGACAGGTCGGTAGGTAGGGTTCCTGAGACTCGTGAGGGGTGTCTTCTCAAAGCATGCGTGTGTTGTAGTCTGGTAGCGACCAATGTCAGGGGGGACCCCGCACCACCTTGAGCGACCAGCTCCCCACGCAGACTGGACCGAAAAATGGGCCGATTGATTACAATAAAATTAATTGGCTCCATTTTTGTGTTCATTGATATTGATGCGAATCATAGGTGGACATACTAATGCAAATCTTCTTTGATATGTCTAATTTATCCATCGTTGAGTCCTACGTATGATAATGGACACACTAATGGTGCCAATTAATTTTAGAGTGATCTATTAGTAACATTTTTGTTGCCCGCTCTGTATGCCAGTCAGTACGTCATGGCAGTGATTATCATCTGTGAATTAAAAGCATCGTACAAAAGTATTGTCTATTTCTTGCGTTCCGATTTCTCTTCGCATTAAGGAGGGCGGGGGGCATGAGTTGCCCACTTCGGTGGTTCCCTGCTTCATTACCAGTCTATCTTTTACTTTGCACTCCTCGCATAATTTTTTCGGTGCGGTGTTAAAATTGTTGGTGAAATTGCTGCTTTCTGATGGGGTGCATTGCTTCCCTGTTTTTCTGTAAAATAATTATGAAAGGCTGGTAATAATCATGGTTGTATTATTCAACGTGATTGCAATATTCATGAAAATGGCGATTTCAGTTGTGAATAAAATGATCCGTTATATTATGTATGAATTCTTCACAAGGAACAAATTCTTTGTAATGCATAGCCGAAATTTCTTGTCTCGTGAATTATAATGCAAAATGTTAAGCAGTTCAGGGCACCGTGAAATTCTTTCGACAAATGTGTTCAGAATTTGGCCTCTGTGCAATCGCTTGTTACATTGTTCGTTTTAGAGGGCGGAAGGTCGATCTAATGGGACTGCCTGACGCGGGATAGATTTATTTGCATTATCTGGTGTGGTTATGATAGTGCGCACAGGCAGTTCGGGCTTACATTGTGTCTGTTATCATACTGCGTGATGAGAGAGTTTTAAACATGCTCGAAATTAAATTTATTTTAATTTGAGGTGTATAAGGTCTGTTAACATACCACCTAATGAGTTATTGAACATGCTCGAAATTTAATTTATTTTTAATTTCAGATGTATATGGTCTGTTAACATACGGCGTGATGAGTTGTTAGACATGCTCGAAATTTAGTTCGTTTTCAATTTGAGATTTATAAGGTGGCCCTCCGTTTTCAATACCGCTGATACAGTTGGCTTGTCCTTCGCAGAAAGTGGAGCGGATCAGATTTTCTCCACACCTCGAATTTCTGTGTAGGTTGAGCATTTTCTTCTTATGGGTGACAGATTTGAGCCATAACATCGGCAATTTTCATTCGCCATATAAGGTAAACTAGCGCTATTTCTTCATGGAACTCGGAATTGATAGGTTTAGTCAGTTTTTATGCGAGGTAAAGAAACGCAGAAGCTATTTACGCGGAAGTTGTTGAATTATGTGAAAGGAGCGGTTTGAAGGCGAAATCGTCACTGGCACTTGCACCTTTGTTGTGTTCACCAAAATTACTAGTGCGTGCAAATATATATTTCATGCGTTATAATTTAATACTGCAAGAAGTGTATGTACAATATCCTCTCCGGGATTCGATCTACCATAGTCGAACTTTGCTTCAATCGATTTTTCCTTGTTGATTTTGCGTCGGTGTGCCTGCTGTGGCCTCAGCACACTTGCAAGGCGTTATGAAAACTCGCATGAACGCTGGTGTCATTCTAGTCGACACCCTTCAACTGGGGGTGTTGAGTTGCGTTTTTTGTTTAAATTAAAGTGTCCATAAGCACCACTTCTTATTCAACTACCCGTTCGAACCTAGCTTTAGATCATTAAACCGTGTCAGCGTCGATAACAGTACATGATTTTGAATCTCAATACGCTGCGCAGAATATTCAGGTATGCTCTTCCAAAACATTTTTCGTATTCTATGTAGACTTTAGATTGCTTTTAGATGCTGATGATTGTACCTTGGTCCGCCTCATTAAAGCCGTCCAGCCACTTTTTCACTAGGCAGACAAATTTCGTGCAATTACTTCCCAGAACTACGTTTTTTGTTGTCTGGAAGTTTGCGAGTGATCGAATACTTCTGGGCCAAATGAAGGTGAACAGTCCACTTAATGGCCTATTTGATTGAGCGCGAATCGCTGAGAGCGCAGTTCTTATACCCTCTCATATATGCCATAGTTTAGTAATTGTCATAAGTAACCGAACATTAAGCAGCAGAGTAAAAGACGCTAATAAATCTAACATACACCAACTCAGTAGAAGATGTGAATAAATGTATAACGGGAAGCAAATAATTATCGATTATTAGAAAGTAGAAGCCGGTCGTTTAACGTGCGGTATTGCAAAATGAATTTTTTGACTCGAGCAGTATTAAGCATGTATAAATCTGGAATTAAAAAAAAATAAATAGTGCATTTTATAAAAATTGGTATAAGTAGCGCCATCTAATTTATTTGATTAGAATCGCTTGCATTGGTAGCCTTCGAAATATGTGTAGTCTGAAAAACTAATAGCTTAAACGATTGAATCTGTGGATAATGTTGCTTTATTTTTGCCGTACTTGTTTGTGATACAGCAGGCCTTCGTTCATACCCGCTAATGCAGAGCTGATACTGCCTATATAAGATTTTTTTATTTCTCTCATACCTGGACTAGAAAGAGGCTCTTAACGAACGTACATCACCATCGTAAAAAAATTGAAACTTGTATACAGCTTTCAAGTAGGTTACTTGAATGACATTTTAGCCACATCCCGAACAAAAGGTAAAAGTAAAAATGAAAAAAAACTATCTAACCCTCTTATTTAAACTCGCATCAGGTTCTCGAGATTATTGCTGTTGAATTCGTTTCAGACTCTGGGAACCTTGAAACTACCCAAAGTTGCATCGAGGGATTTGGAGCGAGGAAAAAGTGAAATCTATCAGGCTGCTCGGAAAGTTTGGGAGCAGCCCAAAGAGGAAGAATTAAGGGGAAGAAAAAGGTCAATTACTATTAGTCATTGCATTTTTAATCTACCAAATATAAACCATTTTGTTGTACAACGCATGTCAATCTTTCCTTTAACTTGAAAATATCCTCTTCCTAAAATTGGCGTGGTTTCATGGTAAAGAATTCCATCGAGGTATATTTTTAAGTTATCCAAGGGATTGCAATTTTAACCGTTAAGACTATTCTGCAAACACCTTAATTAGTGGAAAACCGAAGGAGCAATATCTGGTGAGTATGGAGGGTGGGGTAATCCATCCCAGCCGAACTGCTGCGATTTTTGTCTGGTTTCCAAATAAACGTGTGGTCTTGTATTATCCTGATGGAAAACAACACCCTTCCTGTTGACCAATTCTAGACGTTTTTCTTGAATTACTGCTTTAACTCGTCTAGTTTTGAGCATTATTTATCAGCATTAATTATATGGTTACTTATGAGAAGCTCATCATAGTACAGACTTCCTTTCAAATCCCACCAGGCACAAAGTAAAACTTTCTATTGTGAAGACCCGCTTTTGGGGTGGCTAAGGGAGGCTCATGTCGGTTACTCCAGAATATTGCCTCTGAACATTTCGGTAAACAATTTATACCTCTTTTCCGGTCATAATTTGCTTTTAAAAAGGCGCGTTTTCATTCCGTTTACACAGCAAACTACAGGTCTAGATGCGATCCAAACGGTTCTTCTCACTCGTCATGCGGCACCTAAGCGTCGCAACGATTTGAGAACTCAAGCTTAACCAGGTGCCCATGAACAGCGGATTTTGATAGGTTGAGGCTCTCTGCCAACTCTCGGGTTGAGCAATGTGGGTTATTCTCAATGAATGACTCCAGCAATGGCGAATTTATCATAAGGTCGAGAAAACCATATAAATACAGTGCTCGGCATAAGTTTACTCCGGGTGAGCGGAGGCAGACTAAAAAAACTTGCGTATGTCTAGCAAGAAATGTTATGGATGAGGGTGATTTAATTAAGTCAGAACTTTGCTCCGGCTTTATGACGTCACTACATCCCCTAGTATTCAACTTCGTCAGCCAAATACTAACTCAGTGTCATTTTGGTCGCGGTTGTGGAAGGCTTGTGCTGTTTTGTTCTCCTACCCTGTACAATTTTGTAACTAGTTTTTTTGTACTTTTGGAGTGTGCGTGGCCTTGTATTTGAAACATCGAGGCAGTTATCGTTTGCAATTATTGCCCAAATCATCGCTCTTAAGCTTACCGGGAAGCAAAGTAGGAAAATAGCCGACCAATTTGAAATAAGTGATCATGTTGCGCGGTGTTAAGCTGCTAAGTAGGAGGAGGGAGTGTGTGACTCCATATTAATTCATAAGAAAGAGTCCTGGTATTAACCTCGTAAGACCTCTACGCGTGTTCATAACGTTGTTGTGAGAGACTTAAAAAGTATCCTCATATCACAGTCCGTAAAATTAAGGAAAATAATAGTGGTGTAACACGCACTCGGAGTAAACTTTTGTCGAGCACTGTATGTTGTAATTTCACCTGAATCGGAATAGTTTTTGTCGTTTTTCAGTCACTTGTTCCCAAGTGTATTGTGGGGTTACTCAGCGAACTGCTCCTTGATTTTTCCATTTGAATTTCTTCCGCCTGCTTTTCAGTGACCTTCACGTGGAAGTTTACCGTGCGTGGATTGATTTAATTTCTTCGCGTATATTGTGCTCAGAAATACTCCGTTGCTTCGAGGATTTTATTTGACTCCTGTTTTAGCGGCAATAGTCAATGCCAAATGAAGCTCCGAAGCTTAGCACATTAATTGTTTCGAGAACGAAATCTTTTGAATTTTCTGCAACACCTTTCAACTGGTGATGTATGTATTATGAGATATTCGAATAATTTATTTACTGATATTTTAACCCTATGAGGACCAATGGTACCATGTTGGATCAGTTCGTAAAGCGACTGCTAAAAGTTTCCGTTCAAAATTTGTTTTATTGTGAATATACGAGTTCATTAAAGTGCAACTAGTTCTTTGTAACAAAGCTAGCTTCAATCCTATTATGAAAATAAGACTACAGCTAGTTTTCGTAGAAAGCCATCTGCAGTGCAATCCCACAACTAATTTAGCCCTTATAGGATCGAATTAATAACTCAGTCTTGAAACGGGGACAACTTTTTGGGTTGCCATTCACAAGCGCCACTCGCGTAGAGGTGCTCAGGACCGACGTAGGCTAGCCGTTAGCGGCTGTGGTGACCACGGCTGCGCACAGCTCTTACTGCTGCTGCTCGTCTCTCATGAACTGAGCTGGCTCTGTAAAGTGGTGCATGTACTTGGGAGTACCTCGCCCTGGGGGTGCGTATGTGTGTCTAGGGTGCGTCTGCATTTAGGGTGTGTGCGTGACTCTAGTGTTGTGTGTGCCTGGGATGCGTGTGCTCTTTAACGCCTAGATGGCCATGTCAAGAAATTTCCTTGAAGGGGACGCATACGCCTATGATATAAAAATGTTTTAAAGGCAGTGAATTTTATGAATTGTATATCTCGAATTTTCTGTGTCTGTAATTAATGTAATTAACTTTTACCGTGAATGTTTCTGTAACATCAAACTGAGCACGTTTAAAATAGCTGATGTTCGATATGAACATCACTTGTTCGGGTTGTGCAAGTATTGTTTTTGACAGTAGAGATTTCTAGGCGTCTGTTCGCTATGTTCTATTTTCATGAGAATCTGGAAGGCTTTGCGTTCAACGCAGTTCATAGATTTTAAGTAATAGCTCGAACCCTGCCATGCAAAGTGCTTCTGACCAGACAAGATGTTATGCCTGTGATTTACAATCCTTCTAGAGCTGAGAATAAAATACAGGCTTGGTGTGTGCAGAAGCAGCGAGAAACGAAAGGAGAAGTCCCGTGAAGCAGCGCGGTGCCGGCGCAGCAAGGAGAGCGAGCTCTACAGCGCCCTCAGTGACTGCCTGCCCCTGCCCAGAGATGTGCTCGACAATCTCGACAAAGCCTCCATCATGCGACTCGCCATCGCGTGCCTTCACACCGGCGACATGCTCCATGCTAGTGAGTGCTGAGGTCAAGCTTTTCCAACCATGAGTACGCACGCACCCTGGGGGCCAGAGGCAGCGTGTTAGAGAGTGCAAGGAGTAACATTTCAGGGGGTGCAAGGAGTAACATTTCAGGGGGTGCGAGGAGTAACATTTCA